>JAHBCN010002247.1:80491-175913 GCA_019359885.1 Listronotus oregonensis
GCACACGCTGTATATGAAAGAACCAATTGTTATTTTTTTATGTACAATCCTAAAGAACATTTAGGACATAATTTGAATTAAAACCAAAAATATATGACAAAATTATCATTTTTTTAATGACATATATATTAGTTCATTTTTTCAGTACGTTTCAATAAAATTTTAAAGATTTTAGTAACAACAGAATTAATTTATTTGTTATGAGGAATTTGCGATTTAAATTGGAAAATAAACAAGTAACAATAATTACTTAAATCGGCAAAACAAAAAAGTCAAGATTTTGTCGAAGTCTAGCGTTTAGTGTTGATTTAAATGAAATATTTTCTGGAAGCAAGATTTCAGCTCATTAAACTCTTATACATAAGTAAAAAGAGACCCGTCTAAAGCCAGGCCACACACATTCTGAAAATCGTCACAGAAATAACTGACACACTCAGGAATTCCCTAAGGCCAGGCCTGCGCAGTTTTTTTCTGAGGATTTCCGGAATGTGTGTGGTCACCTTTAGATATTTTACTAGACTAACGGAGTATTGGCTTTTTGTGTTTTGGAAATCAAGGTTTTTTAACCTTTGCCCATTTTATAATTTAAATCCCAAATTATTTATATGAATCAAATAAATTCTATTGTGACTAAAAAAATAAGTATATTGATCATGAAAATAAGTGTCGTATTTAGAAAAGAACCAATAATTAAGGTATCTCATAAGGAAAATATTTTTTTCCAATATTTTTTTTTATATTCTTTTAAATGCTAAAGAAAAAAGTACACAGGATGGCCTTTTCATTTTTTTTAATTCGAGCAACGCTACAAATATGGCCCTTTTTAATCCTTTATAGATGAATTATTTAAAAAAAAATTACCATAAATGTACAAAAAATCCTTCTTCATTAAATAATAAATAAATAACACAAGAAACTTACCGTCTTAATAATGGGGTGGGAATTGAAGGATTTCTTACTACATCTAAAAGGTGCAATACTTCTGGTGGGGATACAATTTGAAGCACACTCGCCCCTCTTAATTCTCTAAGTTCCACACCCCTAAAAAGATCGCATCGGATTAACTCTTCCAGACTGGGTGTTCTAAAACATAATTAGGTATGTTAGCCCAAAAATCGCCATTTATATCCTGAAAAATTAATTTCCGTAGTACATATACCTTACGATTTTTATTTTTATTTTCAGTGCAAATTCCAACTTAGATCTCGGAATTTCAACTTAGATCTCGGAATTCCGACTTATATATCGGAATTCCGACTTCTATTTCGGAATTCCGACTTAGATCTCGAAATTCCGACTTATATCTTGAAATTTCGACTAATAGATCCAAGTCGGAATTCCGAGATATAAGTCGGAACTCCGAGATATAAGTTGAAATTTCAAGATATAAGTCGGAATTGCGAGATCTAACTCGAAATTCCGAGATATAAGTCGGAACTCCGAGGTCTAAGTTGAACTCCGAGATCTATGTCGAAATTCTGAAATCTAAGTCGGAATTCCGAGATCTAAGTCGGAATTCCGAGATATAAGTCGGAACTCTGAGATCTAAGTCGGAACTCCGAGATCTATGTCGGAATTTCGAAATATAAGTCGGAATTCCAAGATCTAAGTCGGAATTCCGAGATCTAAGTCGGAATTCCGAGATATAAGTCGGAACACCGAGATCTAAGTTGGAACTCCTAGATCTATGTCGGAATTCCGAAATATAAGTCGGAATTTCGAGTTCTAAGTCGGAGTTCCGAGATCAAAGTGGGTATTCCGAGATATAAGTAGGAACTCCGCGATCTAAGTCGGAATTCCGAAATCTAAGTCGGAACTTGTAATGAAAATAAAAGAAAAAATTGGTGTGGCCCTTCTACGCCTTTGTTATACCTTGTGCTTTGAAATATCAACGCCAATGCGTCAGCTACTTTGGGGCATCTCTCCAACTCCAACTGCAAATGGGCCGGACTAGGAGGAGCAGGCAATTCATAACCCGCTGTCATTTCAAAGAGGAGGTACCCGAAAGCCAAGACTTCAGGTGCGGAAGGAGCTTTAGGTAACATTCCTAAAAGTGGGTTCTCAAGACCAGCAAGACGAGCAACGCCGTTTTGAATTATAACATTTCCTGAAAAACGTAGTACTTTTTATGCGTGAATAACCATTATTATTTTTCTCACACATGTTTTTAGGTTACTAACGGCCGAGTGATGATCGCGTTGTTAAATTTAGCAATGGACTTAGCAATTGTTAAAAGTTAACAACGGTTTATAATGTTTAACAAAATGTCAGATTTTGACAGGTTGCCTACTAAAATCATTGAATAACACTGACAATGAAGTTTTGTTAAACATTCTAAACCGTTGTTAACTTTTAACAATTGCTAGGTCCATTGCTAAATTTAACAACGCGATCATCACTCGGTCGTTAGTGTAAGAAAATAAAAGGGGTAAAAAAAACAAATTCGTGAAAGCAATTGTATGAATGGTTATGGTTTTTGAGTGCCTGAATATGAAATATTTTTTAAAAATCTTATTCCCAATCAATTAGTCAGAATAAAATTAATTATTGGACTTTCTACCACCGTAATACAAACTCTTATATTAAAAAATTCACTTAAGAACAACACCGATACGTCACGGTCTCATATGGCAAACCCGTATAAAACCGTGACGTATCGGTGTTATTCTAACAGCGTTCGATCTCTACCTTTTATTTTGGTTTGCTATAAAAGAGTGTTTTTTTAAGTTTTTTTCTTAAACTATAATTTATTTTCTTTTTTCTTTCAATCTCAAAACAACATCAAGAGTAATCTTAATCAAGGCCTCGGATTTTAGCGTATCTTATATTTGTATAAATCTAAATTTTCTTCATTCCTGTTTATTTTTTTAATTAGGTTTTGTTTTGATTTTAAGGTTCTTAATGGATTTTTTTTACAATTTTTTAAAAGTTTTTTTTTTTAAAATTATTTTGATTTTTTTTAAATATTTCTATTATTTTTTTCCAAAATCAAAAATTATTTCACATAATACCTAGAAACGGTCCATAGTAATACGTTTGACTTATTATTTCAAACAAAGTTTTTCTAATGCATGTAGAAAAATGCTGTGGCGACATCTATGGTACCATAATTGTACCATTTATTTGCTTTACATATATTTCAGTGGTAATATATATTTTTTATTATATCAATAAAGAAGAATGATATTTACCATCGTTCTGTGAATGGTATACACTTAACCTGCAAACAAATCTGAATATACTTTTTTAACCTGATGATCCTAGCCAGAACATTAAAATACAGTTATAAAATAGTTGTATTGTCATCGGCTCTTGACCCCTGTACACAGTTTCAAGTTAATAATAGTTCTTGAAATAGGTAAAAATAACGTTGAAAGATTCCGTTACATACATACATACATACATACATACAGGTCAAGCTAATAAAAGCATGGTAAAAATTACAAAGCGCTATTAAATTTAGAGCTTGAAGGTAAATTTTTTATCACATTAAAAATTCTGAATTATCGCGAAATAAAATTTTCCATCGTTCAAAAAAAAAAATACTGTAAAATATATTATATAATTTTAAAGATAGACTTAAGAAAAATAAAAAATTCGCAATGCTCAATTGTTTTTAGATTTATGTCCACAACTTGTCTCTGAGACAAGAGAGGTTTTATTTATTTATCTATCGTATGGCTTATACACATCTCAAAAAGACATACGTAAACATGTCATGTTCAGTCGCAAACAGGAAATCAGTCGGGACGCCATCGTACGATCTTAATGGACACTCTTCCACAAGGTGCCTGACGGTTTGTCTATCGGCGCTGCAATCACACTGTGGGGATTGGGTTTTCCCCCATTTGAATAGGGAATCTTTGCATATACCATGGCTTGTCCGGATTCGGTTTAATGTGGACCAGAATTTTCGTGGTAGGTCAAAACCCGATGGCTCCTCCGTTAAGCACGGTATCATCAGGCTTTCGGCTGGTGCATTTCTCTCCCATCTCTCTCTTCAGGCTTCGGTGATGTTGAAATCTTCAGCGCGAAGTAAACTAGCTTCCCTCAGAGGGGGGTGTCTAGATCGAAGTCTGTTTATTCGCAGGTCATTCATATCCGAATTGACTGGGAGTTCGGGGTCATGCACTATTTTTCTGTATTCCCTTAAAAGCGCATCTTGTCTTCGGAGGTCTGGAGGTGGTATATGACTCAAGACATGCAACCAGTCGACTGGGGTAGATTTGATAGTGCCTGATATGAGGCTCATAGTAGTGTTAAGTTGGCGATCCACCAGTTTGGTATGTGCACTGTTGAGCCATACTGGGGCACAGTACTCCGCCGCCGAATATGCTAGCCCCAAGGCTAAAGATCTCAGAGTAGTCGCTGAAGATCCCCATGTGGCACCACATAATTTCTGCAAGATATTATTTCGGGTGTTAACTTTTGCAGCAACGTTTGTTAGGTGCTTTTTATAGGAAAGCGACCTATCCAGGGTGACTCCGAGGTATTTTGGATTTTTATTATGTTTTAGTAACTTCTCTTTAAAAAATACCTCAATTTCTTTGTTGGCCAATTTGTTATTTAAATGAAAACATGAGCTTTCAGTTTTTACTGCGCTTGGTTGGAGTCTCCACTTACGATAATATTGCCCCAGGGTGTTTAAATCTTCAGTGATAATAGTTTCTGCTGAAGAGGAGTGGTGCCGATCCTTGAGGTAAGCCGTTGTTCAGCTTCATTATTTTACTTTTTGAGTTACCCAAGATAACCATGAACGTTCTGTTACTGAGCATCCTCAATTAGCTGAACTGTCTTTAGACAAGATTCCTTCCGTGTAAACTTACAGACCATGCCATGCCTCCAAACTGTATCATAGGCTGCTGTAAGATCAATGAATACAGCTGATGTTTTTAACTGTCTTTGAAATCCGGCCTCAATGAAAGCAGTCAAAGATAGAAGCTGGTCAGCACAGCTTCTGTTTGGTCGAAAGCCGGCCTGCCCTATTGATACGCTCTCTAGAATTCTTGAGCTTATTCTGTTGTAGATAAGTCGCTCTAGCAGTTTGTAGATTACACTCAGCAGCGAGATAGGTCGGTAGCTCTCTGGCTTGTTGTTGGGTTTTCCAGGTTTAAGGATGCCTATGATTTTCACCCGCTTAAGTGCCGAGGGTATCCTGCCTTTATTTAAAATATCCGTGTAGAAGCAAGCGAGCCACTTTCGTGTATATTTGCCGCTGTGTAAAATGAATTCAGGATGAATTCCATCAATTCCGGGGGCTTTTCCTGCTTTAATTTGCTTACAAGCAGCTGTGATCTCTTTCACAGTGAACGGTCTTGAATAAGGTGTTTCCTCTGCACAATTAGATTTAAGAGTTCTTAGCTCACGTTTTATCTCTGTTGTATGTCCACGGTCTCTAGGGGCTCTGGATGTGTTAACTATATGTGATGCAACAGCATTTGGTGTTATGGGAATGTTTTCTCGAGAAATGCAGTTAGCACCCCCAAGCTTTCTCAGCAAGGACCAGGCTTTTCTGCTGGATTTTGAGAAATCGAGATGCTCAACGGTATTCATCCATTTTTCGCGTCTAGCTGCATCAAGGCTATGAAGTATTTCATCTGCTATTTCTGGATCGCTTGATTCTAAGTACTGTTGATATAGTTCCTCACTCGTCCTGCTCCAACCCGGAATATACATCTTGCGATATCCCCTTGGCATGCACTTTTTGGCTGTGGCTATGATTGCCCTAGTAAATCTTTCGTAGTTGTCGGAAGTAGGTGTTATCCATCCTACACACTTATCTAATCTTTCAAAAAAGAGACCCAGTCTGCTTTAGAGAGGTATAAGTTTTGCTTTACTAAAACTGCTAAAGGTATTTTTATTAAAATTTTACGAAGATATGGTTTTTTGAATATCACAACATTTTATTAATTTATTTGTTTCATAACTTTATGTTAATGATAAAAATTGTTTAACCATATTTTTTTTTAAATAACAATAAACAGGAGTTAAATTAAAACTCTGTTTTTTTTTAATATAAAACAACAATGATCATTTATGATAAACCCATTTATAGAAACTATGTTTTAATATTAAAATAACGGTATAAAACCACTTTTTTAGATAAAAATATTTTTTTAATAAGGAAATAAAAATAATCTGACATGAAAAAATGAAAAATTCTTAAATTCAAAAAATCCTGTTTTCCAAACTTTAATGAAAATACTGTTAGCTACGCTCATTTTAAAAGTTTAGACGTCAGCTTTCTTTTTTGTAAAGCGATGCCTATACCTAAATTGCGATAGAAGAAAGTTGTGGAGAGAAATGTTAAAAAAAATAATAATAATAAAATTGCGATTTTTTATTGTTTTTATAATTTGGTTTGTTGCATTTATTTTGTAACAAAAAATATTTTTTTAACTTTAGAAGGTGTCATGTTAAAATGCATAGAGTTTAAGATAATTTAGAATTTTAAAAATGAGAGCAAATTTTTCCTCTTTTCAAAACCTCAAGCCTCAGAATCATATTGCAATTTTTTTCATTTTTAGGCACTCAAAAGCCAAAGCCCATTTCTACATTTTACTTTTACTGAGGCAAATGCCGCGTAAGTACAAAGAGTTTTTAATTTTAAAATTCTTTTACTATTACCTGAGTGTAAATGATAAAATGCAGGAAATTGCCTGTTTCTTAAAAATTGAAGCGCTTCGATTATTTGTCTTCCAAGACATTGAACCTACAAGAAATACGTAAACTGCTCAACAAAAAGATCGTATACCATTTAAATTTTAGACCCATTTTCAAACATCTGTAACTTTTATAAAAATTAACTTTTTTGAATATCTAAAACGAAGTTTAAAATCGCGTTTCTTTTACTTTAAGCTGTATTGCATTTAGTTTTAGTAAGATGAATATTATCATGATGTACAGTGTGATCAATAGAGTGCTGCAAAAAAACAAAAAATTCGAGTGTATCCCATTTCAGTGGTAATTTTTTTTGGTCGTTATAATTTGGGTTGTTACCAAGCTCATATCAATATCTCTAGACGTTTATGCCAGTTTTTGAGTTGAGGACCTCTGGCTTGCGATACACTTTTAAACGTCAAATTTTGGTAACCAATTCTTTAAAAAGGTATAACTGGAAAATGGATTGGCGGATTTCAACGAATGTTTCATATTCGGAAAACTCATTTCATGTAGATTTTTTATGTCCTAATCACTTTTCGATAGGTTATAACTTTATAAGTATACGGGGTCAACAAATACCAAAAACGTAGCTGATTTAGAAATCCTAAATATAGGGTAAATTAATAAACGCCAAAGGGAGCATATGTGTGTGTTTTGTTTTAAAAATGGCCAAGTTGAAGTTTGTGTCAATATCTCGAAACGATTTCTACCGTTAATCGATTTATGCTGTTTAAGTGCCTGTGTAGATAAATTCAATGTATCAAGTACAATTTTTTTGTTTTTTGTAAAAGTAATTTGACTCTTTGAAAATGGCAAAACTAAGCTAAAAGCAACAAAAAAATGTAGTGCGATAAGTTTTTGGACACCGAAATGTACTAAAAAGAGTTTCAAGAATAACAATTTTAATCTAAAATATATTGCGCAAACAAGGCCGTTCTGTTCCTAATGTTACGGTAATTATGGATACCATAATAAATGAAAAATAAAAGCGCTTTGTTGATCACTCCATATATCATGGTGTACAACATCCAATACCTTAATTTATGTTTAAAAATGTTTAAAACTTTAAGACGTTGTTGGAATTCCTACCATTCAGACTTAATGCCATAATAACGACGCATTTTTGCTGAATAAGTTTACAGGCACTTAAAGAGCATAAATCGATTAACGGTAGAAATGGTTTCGAGATATTGACACAAACTTCAACTTGGTCATTTTTAAAACAAAACACACACATATGTTACCTTTGGCGTTCAATAATTTACCCTATATTTAGGATTTCTAATGGCCAATTGCACCGTTGTGGTTTTCTGTTTTCTTAACTAAGGGACGTTTTGAATGTGACTATTGTCATAATATTTGACACCGTCTCAATGCAACTTAGTTAAGAAGGGCTTAAACTGCTTAAACCTTCAAACGACTAAATCAGTAGTTTTTGTATTTGTTGACCCCGTATACTCATAAAATTATAACCTATCGAAAAGTGCTTAGGACACAAAAAATCTACATGAAGTGAGCTTTCCGAATATGACACACTCTTTGAAATCCGTCAATCCATTTTCCAGTTATAGCTTTTTAAAGAAATGATTACCAAAATTTGACGTTTAGAAGTGTGTCACAAGCCAGAGGTCCTAAATTTAAAAACTGGCATCAACGTCTAGAGATATTGATATGACCTTGGTAACAACCCATATTATAACGACCAAAAAAAATTACCACTGAAATGGGATACACTCGAATTTTTTGTTTTTTCCGCACTCTATTGATCACCCTGTACATCATGATAAATTAAATTGTACAATCTTTTTGTTGAGCAGTTTAGTAAGTTAAAAACACATTATTTTATATATTACCTAACCACTTAACAAAAATAAATTAAGTATATTTTTATCTAATCCGCCATTGGCAATTTGGTTATTCGTCAAAACAGAAAATTGTTTAAATTAAAAATATAGTGGTTTTTAACGTCCTCAAAAATTCAATAGAACCAATAAGAAGATCTTTAAAAGAGCTTTAACAAAATACCAAATTTGATAGGTCTATCTTTAATTGTTTTGAAAGAAAGGCACTAGAATCTGAAAAAAAAATTTTCATTATATCTGCAGCTGTAAGCTATAAGGAGTAAGTTTACAACTTACAGATAATATAATAGTCCAGTAACTGAAGACTTGAAAGTACGAGTACCAAAAGCTGTAAATAAATCTGTACAGTTTTCATTTGTGGCACATTTCTTAGGCCTTCGCGGATGCTTTCGAGCGAGAAAAAGTTTATCACGAACCGCTGAAAATGGCCCCCCAATGTCCCAAATATGCGAATTAGAGTATTTTTGTTCAGACAAAAAATGAAGATCACCTCACCAATATTTTTCGCAAAAACGGCCGTCGAAAATTCAATAACATTCCACACTTTATAGATAGCCGGAAACGGCTAAAAAATTCAGATGGGCCAAACAATTTTTTATCAAAACGCAAGAAAGATGGTGAAGGAAATTTTCTGGGATCATTGAACACTTGCTAAGGTCTCATTATAAAAAAGGAAATGTTAATAACACACCATTGTTTCAAAAAATATCAATAAATTAATGAAATACTCTCAAAATATTGTGAAAAAAAACTTATTTAAATTTAAAACGCTTATTTTAATATTCTAGAAAAATCAGAATGGACCCAAACTCATATGCAATGATAGTACGGGTTTTCCCATTCCGATGAACTTTCAATGATTAAAAAATGTACATTATTGCCCGAGTAATGTAACAATTCGATCCGCCCGCTTATAAGTGAATCCATGAATATAGCGACACTCTAGCGGTAGAGCGGGTACTGGGATAAGGGTACTTTTGGGTCCCGTTTTCTCGAAAACTATCGATTTTTCGAATAAAATTATAAGGACCGTTTTTGAAGATTACAAGGCATTCTTCATTTTTTGTCTTAACAAAAATTCTCCAATTCGCATGTTTTGGCAGATATTAGCCGGAAACCCATTTTTCGGGCATTGAGGGGCCATTTTCAGCCCTTTCCCACTTGTTAATGTTGATAAACTTTTTTTCGCTTAAAAGCATCCCCGAAGATCTAAGAATTGCGCCACAAGGGAAACAGATTTATTCACAGCTTTCTCCCTTCATTTACTGGACTATAAGCTTTAAATGTAAATTAAAAATTATTTTTAAGATTTGGATGCTCATATTTTCGAAACTATTAAGATAGACATATTAAATATGGTATTTTTTAAGGCTTTTTAAAAGATCTTTTTATTATTGATACAATATACAGGGTGTTCCATTTTAAAAATTCTATTTTACTATTTAACTCGAAAATACGATTGTCAATGGTTTTTTGCATTCTTTAATCTTAAAGGACGTAAAAAATGCTACTAGTTTGATCATTAAAACAATTTTAAATTTTGACTAATCATAAAGTTACCAATGGCGGACACTTAATTTGAATAACCTTGTATTATTGCCAAATATGACTCACAGTTCTTAAGGGTAAACCTTCTCCACGCGAAATATTTTTTTTATCATAATCATCTTGCCAAAAACTACCATAAATGAGATCTCTTAAACTACCAGTGGGATTTAAGGGGCTAATGATGGTAGCGCCCTCCTTCCAAAAATCGATGTCTAGGACTGGATGGATGTAAGGATGTTGTAAGCCCCTAAAATAAATTTTGATTACAAGGGAAAAAGAGGTTTCTGTTTATTGAAAGTTATACAGCGGGTGTTTAAAAAATACGGGAACAGTGCAATTCATTATAAGTGGACCACCAGGTTTGGCCCTTCTTTTTGATTTTAGAATTTTCAAACCAAAAATTCATTAAATGGTATAGCTCAAAGCTTTTTATGCCTGAAAAAAATTTTCATAGTTTGAAAATTTCTTTAATGGGCTCAGTAAAAATTAAGGCAATTGCATGATTAGTTTTTATAAAATTTCGAAAAAATATTTTTTTCACATGGTATAAGCAGGTGAAAAATACAGGAACATTCTGCAATCTAGTCAATCTTTTGACGGCATTTATTTCAAGGTTACTTAATATTCTATTTATTGTGGATTTTAATGGCACAAGTGTGCCAGGATAAAGCTGCCGATATCTTTTGCGCATAAGGGCCTCTCGTTGATTGTTTCTAACGTAACACAATACAATATCGCGTTTTTCTTCGTCCGTCTGCATAAACCATTTTGATCGATATTGACTGGTGTCAAAACAAAAATTTACCTAGACAGATTGACAGATAACTCATTTTTATATTTATAAACAAGGTGCCACTAATTTTTTTTTCGAAATTTTTGAGACGAAATACCTTAAAAACTAATCATTTATCTTCCTTAATTTTTATTGAGCCATTAGAAATATTTTCAACCTATAAAAAAATATAGACGGAAATTAGTCATCCTATTAAAAAAATTGACGACTTTGCGATTACTTGTTGGCAGTTGCACCACGAAATAGTTATTTTCCTAATAAGTGCGCAAAGTGATACTTTTCCGCACGCCAAAGCAGTTAGACGAACGAAGCGAAGTTCGGATAAGTTTTAAGTGCGGAAAAGTCACTTTGCGCAAGTATTGGGAACAATACTTTTTCTACTTGCGAATACTTTTTCTACGAGCGTTTTATTAAAGAATATGATTATTAGAAATATACGAATATTTCAGTAAAAATTAAAAATCCAAAGTAAATAATTAAATTTTTATTTTAACTGATTATACAAAAAAAATATTATTAATTATTATTAACAATATTAATGTTAAAAGTACAATTAGTTGCATGTTGAAGGTTTATGGCCGATTTCAAATGATTTCTTAGGAACGTCGATGATGGTTCGCTGCTCGATGTTAAGACGAAATCTTGTGTTTTAGCTGATGGAACAGCGTCTGTGGAACAGGACATTTCATCTGGCTTCTTGAGAGTTTTTGGCTTGTTGCAGTTTAAATTTTTTATTTACTTAACCCCTTTTTGTAGCCTGTTGATTCTTCAATGTATCCCGCGGCTACCGTTGTCGATTTCCAACCGCCTAACCGCTTTATATCTATGAGTCCTTTTCCGGAATTTGCAAGTAACGTTGCAGAAGATCGCCGGAAGCTGTGGCCGGTATATAGCTCTGGATTCGGCAACTTTAAAAATGCTGCTATCTCAGAAGGCATCTTCCCAAATGTATTGATCCCAACGCATTGTTGTGTGCAAATTCCCCTTTTGAAATATACGAAAACCGTTGATGTGTTGTCGGTGGCCGTAATGCTGTATACTTCCGATATAAGAACAACTACTTTCCGTCGTTGATCTCTTCAGACAGGACAAGTGACGTGAGGTATATTTTTTTGCGTCTGGAATCTTCACAACAATTAGGTTGCCTTAGTCCTCGATGTCGGATGTTTTCATTTTTGCGTTCTTCTCGTCTGCAGGCGCCAGCAAGTCCGAAAATGGTCGCAATTTTTATCAAAAGATATATTTCATTAGGTGCTTCATTAATAAATGTAGATATTTCTTCTTTTGAAAAAATTCTTGACTTTTTTGACCGAAAGACTACATTTTGTTTCTTAATAAATGCTGCTAACTTATAAAACTTGCCGATATCTACCTTTTTCTTGACGTTTAAAACACTTTTCAGCATGGAGTATTTCGACCATAAAGTATTTGGACTAAATTCCTTGCTTAATTTAAGAAAATAGGCTAAAAGTACCTCCTCTTTCAAAATTCTAACGCCTTTTTCTTCACACCATGTTTTAAATGAATTATACTGTTTCTCGTTCTTTTCTTTTGATTTTGCAGGAAGGAGCTCTAAGTTGGCCAAACTTGCGGCTTTTAAAACATCGTCTGGCAATTCTTCCTCCATTCTTAGAAACTTATTTTAAACTTTTTACCGAATTTTCTGATGCTTCCGTGACATTAGAAAATGTTTATACTGGGTGCTGCAGCAACAAGAAAAATTCTTTGATTTTTTATTGTTTAGCATGGTGTCTATGAAATACATGGTGCATGGAAAAATATTACAATGATAATAAAGAAAATTGATATGGGCTATTTACTAAGCGCCAAATTTATCTAAAATTCAATAAAGCACAATAAAAGAATATGTAGAACCCTTTTTTTATATTATTTCATCCAGAAGTTATTAATACATTAAAAAATCGACCACAAATACGGCAAATATGCAGTACGAAAATGTGTGCGCAAAGAGTTTCCGTGCGCAAAGTTAAACTTTGCGCACTCATTTGCGTGCGCAAAGTAAGTACTTTGCGCATGCAAGTAGAAAAAAAAATAGGTCATTGAGCTATCTCGTTAAATGAATTTTTTGTTTGAAAATTTTGAAATAAAAAAATGGCCAAAACCTGGGGTCCACTTATAATGGATTACACGTACAAAGTTATAAAAATTCATAGACTAATTTTTATTTAATCAGATAGAACACCGTGTGATATTTTTTACCACAGATGCAGGTGCCAAAGCAAAAGGATGTCTTAAAAATGTATTCTTGTTTGAATTCATTATTTTAACAAAGTCTTATATATTTATGTTTTTAAAGAAATTATAACTTGAATGCCTTTTTACAGAAAACTGAGTCTTTTTTTAAATTGCTTTTTAAAATATTGAAGATTTAAAGACAAATATAACTAAATCACAAACAAATACAAAATATGAATTAATGTAGTTGAAAAGTAAATAATTTACTAATAATATTTAGATAAATCCGAAGCTACCAAAATAACAAAAAAAGTACATAGGTTTTTTTACCGAATCAGTAGTATATGAGAATTTGAAAAACTTGGCGCCTATAAAAGAAAATACATGACTAATTACCTAAAAAGTTCCAGAAGTATATCTCGTGTTTCAGGCGTAGGCGAAAGTGGGCACTTGGACGGCAAAGGTACCAGGGTAAGCAGTCTTTCAGCACGGAGCGTTCTATCATGGACGGTAAACCTTAAAATATATTTATATCATTAACAAAGCACAAGCCCAATTAAAAATGGGTCTTTCATCTAAATTATGCCTTAAATTCTATGGTGACAGGCTGGTACGAATCCTTTAAAAAAGGAATCGATTTACGGATCCGGATCCTTGTAAAGGAATCGAATCACTAATACAAATAACGATTCCTTTTTTAAGGAAAAAAAAGGAATCGGATCCAGGACCGATTCCTATTTATCAGATCAAGAATCCGGATCATCTTTAGATTTTGTACTTACAAATGGTAACTACGATAAGAATGATACTACATAATCCAGATGATTAATGGAGCGTTAAAGATTTCAGCACGGAGCCCGAGCCGCGAAATATAATTTTAGCCTAATTTTGAAGTGCTTAGCCAGTTTTTGGTAATTATTCCTTAAATTCGAATATGTTTTTCTGAAATCAACATGAATATACCCTTAAATTTAACATTTTTTCGAACTGTATTCCAAAACTGCGACGCTAAATCTTCATAAGGTTTTTAAATCGGTTTCTTGAGACAATCTCAAGCAACTTATAGATGGGACATCTTATTGTAATTTTACAGAAAGTTTTACAAGTACTGGTTAATAATTTCTCTGCTGATGAAATATAAAAATGTATTAAAATTTTAAATTCATTTTTGTAAGACTCCCTGAATAAAAATAATAAAATGCTTATTTAAAAGTCCCTCAGGGATATCTTAAAGACTATTTCACTAGAGTGTATTACACCGGCAATAAAATCGATATCCAGCTGAAAATATTGCTACCTGGACAAAACCAACAACATGGGTATTTCAGCGACAAGTTTTTGACATTTTCAACCTGATATTTTTCATTCATAATTTTTGAATTATCGGCAAAAAATGAGTTCAAACAATAAAAACAGATTTGGAAGTAATTCATTTACTGAGATCGAAAAAGCAATTCATAACACGATCCCTTATAACACGGCGAAATCGCAAAAATCTGCTTGGGAACAATTTTCCCAATTTCTTGAGGAAAGAAATTACAATTTGGAAAAAGATACTTCGCCAGAAGATTTGGCGAAAATTTTAGAAGATTATGGGTATAACATGAAGAAAAGAAATGGAGAGGACTACAAAGAGTCTAGTATAAAATCCTTGTGGAATACAGTGGCACAGATGGTGCAAGAAAAATATTTCAAAGAATTTGGCAAAAAAGTGGATCCATTTCAGGACATAATATTTAAATCAGCTCGATTGGCACGAGATGCAAAGCGTCGGCAACTTCAGCTAAGGCCTGAAAAAAGGAAAGTGAGTTCAAAAGCATTTACCACTACAGATCTTTTGGAAATGGTCAAATGTTACGACGAGGACAATCCAGACGGATTACAAAAATATTTTTCCACATTTGTTCCTTTGAACTTGCCTGGCGTGGCAACGAAGCCGTTAATTGTAAAATTCAGTATTTTCAAAAAGAACTCGACCTCAAGGGTAGGTAACTAAATAATTGTTATATTTATTTTGTTTGCTTAAAGATTAATTTTTTTAGGCAACTTCTCTGGAAGGGTTGAATATAATCCCATATTTTCGAAAACTTCCCAAGGAGGCTCTAAAAGTTTGACAAATGGTAAATGGCTAGTAAGAAACAGAAACAATGAAAACCTGTGTCCAGTCAGATTATATTTGAAATGAATGGAAAAAAAGAGCAACTAATCCTCACTTGACCACAGAGCGATTGTTTTTAACTATACATCCCAACTGGAAAAAAGGAGTATGGTACAAAAACATGCCTTTGGGCTTAAATACCTTATCAAAGTGGACAAAACAATCTGCTGAAAAAATTGGCTTAGATACAAAAAAAATTAAAATTACCAATCATTCCCATCGATCTTCTGCAATCTCTACTTTAACAAAAAATGGAGTTGGTGATCAAGAAGCTATTAAGCTCACAGGACATTCTAGTACCAACTCTTTAAAACCATATCTTCAGCTGAATCCAGAGCACCACCTAAATTTAATTAACAATTTGCGACAAAATAAGGAAAATGAAGCTTCGGCCTCTACGAGTACTCAGGTCCAGGTACAAACTCAATCTGCTGTGGTTGAAAAAACAGCGCTCAAACTAATAATTATTATAATTGCACATTTTATATAAATAATTAGGTAGTTTTTAGTATACTTGTTTTGATGGCAATTTTTTTTAAATAAAATAATTGTGTTCTGTTTATTTTCAAAATCTCCTTACGTGAAATAGTCATGACGAATACCACTCGAAAAAAAATTATGTAGGCAAAATTGTTCTCAAGGTTTTATTCAAGTTTGTTGCTTTTCGGTAATTTCGCTCATAAAATGTCATTCGCGAAATTGCCAAGCAACAAACTTTCATTCATACCTTTCGAATATTTTGCCGACAAAATTTTTTCTCTTGTGATATTATATATGATAAAATATTTAAAAATTATGAAGATCGAGCAATCAGAACTTTTAGGATAAATTTATGCCTTTTATTGGATACGGCACTCTACGGCTACGAAAAAAAATGTTGTTTCTCCGGAGATGAAAAACAACATATTTTGGTTAAAATTCACATGTTAGGTGTGTTTCCTTATTTAAAGATCTTAATAGGCAGATGTTTTTAAATTCATCATCTTTATTTCCGAAAATAAATGAGATGCTAATTAAGAATATTAGGTAAAAATTTGGAAATTTAAAGATAGAAGATTTAAAATGGCGGATTTTGTCACTTATAAACCTATTTGCCTCAGATTCAGAATATAAGGGTGCTAGGTCAAAATTTGGATTCAAAATGGCGGATTTTGGCATTTGTCTCAAATTGTCTCTGGCTAATGTCTACGTCAATGACTTCGTTAATAAGAAGAAGGTAAAAAAATATTTCTAAAATCCATAGTTAATATTGTTTTAAATATTTTGTTTATCTTTGTTTGTGAAACTCAGTTACCCAAAATCACTAAGGTTTATTAATATTATATTATAACCAATCTAATTTCTTACCAGTGTTTATCAGCTCTGGATCCAATGTCTCCCAGTTGACTTTTTAAATCGTATCTTTCATTATTATCTAAGTTTCTTTTACAAGCCGAAAAAGCACCATTTCTTATTTTATTTTCTCCTGTAAATTTTTCGTTGCCTCCATCTGTTTTAACGGCACTATATTCGTGTTTCGATTGACTTGATTGTCTGAAAAAATAGAAGAGTAAATAAAAATTGATTATAAAAAATGTTTAATTTTAAAGAAGGAAAGGGAGATGAGTTTTATTTGAATTCGAAACAAATACAAGTAAAGGCTGCAGATGACCTTTACAATTAATAATTAAAACAGTGTTCATTGGTAAGTCCTTGAAAATATTGGTTTACATTTATAAATATGGTACACTGAAGGGACTCTAGCGTTCTTACATCGATTATAGTGGAGACAATTTTGTTTTGTATGCATAATAATGTAATGCAGCAAACTGCTAGAATCGTCCAAGATTGCATTACGGAAATCAATTTTTCGGTTATGGAGTGGCCGGCATGCAGCCCCGACCTAAATCCGATTAAACATTTATATGATAAGCTAAAACGGAGAATGCACATAGGACACAGGTTACAACGTCGATACCGGTGCTTATTATTGCATTAGAAATAAACGATTTATTATTCCTAGAGAAACAATATGAAACTCGACTAAATTTAGGTTGAATAAAAACCATTAATATTTTTAGTTGTAAGATATTCAACAGTAGTAAGCTATTACAATATATTTTTTTAATAAAATATTATGGATGCTACTTGTATATTAGCAGACAAAACGGTCAAATTTAACCTGTCATCATCATACGCCTAGCCGCATCTTGTGTAGACAAAGTACCGACAAGGAGTGACCCAATAACTAAATTCCAATTTAAAAACTTATATAAACCTAAAAGAGGTATTATTTAGTATAGTCTGTCCAAAGTATATCTTTATGGCTTTTGACGGACCATACCCCAATAAACCTTTAACGATTTTATTACCTATTGATATTGGGTAAACCCATTTGTTCATAAGGGCAGGGGTGGGCCAGGTATTTCTTGAGTATTAACCATTAGGCATATAATATTTTAGTAGCAGAGTTGAATAACCGTTTTAACTGTGCGTTTCGAAAAAGTTTTTTACAAGAATATAACTATGTCGCGTCGAAATCATTTGTCATTAGATGCAAAACAGGTTGTGAAAAATGTGTATGAAACTTTAATCAGTAGAGGTCTAATTAAACAAGAAGCTTTAAAAGAAACCTGTCTACTTACAAAAACTCCAATATCATCGATAAGGGATATTATTATTAGTGAAGAATTAAACAAAAGAAAAAACTTAGTGATTTTCAATCTCACCGTATAGACAATAGTGATCAGGACCTAATCAGAAGGAAAATATATTGTCTTTATGAAAGCGGAGTTATTCCTACCTTGGATAAACTGAAAAAAAGCTAGACGAAGACGAAACCAATATAAATATTAGCCGTGCCACCCTCCATAGAGTTGTTTGTAAAATGGGATTTAAATACCGCAAAATAGACAAAAGACAAGTATTAATGGAATCGCACAGATTACGCACTTGGAGATTTAATCACCTTCAAGAAATTAAAAGATATAGGTTAGAAAACCGATCCATAATTTACCTTGATGAAACATGGTTCGATACACACGACACAGTATCCAAAGGATGGGTTGATTCCAGTCAAAACTGTCAGACGAAAGCACCTTCAAATAAAGGAAAACGCATTACCATAATACACGCTGGTTAGAAGACGGATTTGTCCCAAACTGCTTGCTGTTGTCTGCAAAGAATATTAAGGATTCCACCTTGGATTATCATGAGGATACAAGTGCAGAACATAAATCCTATTGTAATTAATCTCAATGATGACTTTAATAGTGAAACAGAATTAGATTTAGATATTTAGATTAAAAATGTAATTATGTATAGATAATGCAGTTATAAATTTATTAAAACTTTGCATATATTTAATTTCTTAATGTAATTTTAAGATTATACTTACTAAATAAACAATAAATTATAAATCTTTATATTATTAAAGTCTGTCCCTAATGTTCTGTCCTTTAATACCTACCGATCCGCAGTTTTATTGCTGTCGGCAGGTATAATCCATAAAATGAAGGCAAGAGCTAACACGGTATACTTTGAGACAGACTATAATATAAAATACCATTTATTTAAAATATATACTCCCGCACAACTATTATCCAACAAGAAAAACTCAAAAATAATAATGTAGGAAATGTTATAGTTGCATTTAAGTTACTTACACAACAAAATTTAAAGACTAAGCAATCAGTAAACTGGATTTTGAAATGAATAAATTATAGTTTAAAAAAGCTAAAAAAAATGTTTTTATAACAAACCGAACTAAAAAGTAGAAAATAAGTTTTTAAGTATAAAGAATTTGTGTTATGGTGATAGAAAGTCTATAATCAATTATGATTAATTAACGGGAAATAATATTAAAATAAAAATTGGGTTATTAACAAAATAATTCAATTATAGCAAAAAAGCGTGGGTTGCTTCATATTAAATGTTACAATCATTTCATTGGTAGCTATTTACAAAATTAAAGCTGCTATAAAAATACAGTAAATTGCACCCACATTTTTTTTACTATTGTTAAATTATTTTGTTGATAACCTAATTATTATTTAATTTTTTTTTATTAATTATTTCTAATTGATTATTGGCCTTGCTATCACTACAAAAATTATTTTCTACTTTTAAGTTCGGATTGCTATAAAACGTTGTTTTTTTAGTTTTTGTAAGCTCTAATTAATTTTCTTAGTTTTTAGTCTTAAATCAACATCAACAGTAATTTTTATTAGGAGCCTCAATTTTTAGTATATGTTTAATTTAATTTTTTTAAATTGGGTTTTGTTTTGATTTTCTGGTGCATTTTTTTACAATTTCTTCAAAGTGTTTTCATTCATTTAAAATTAGGTTGGAATATATCTTTTTTAAATATTTCTATTATTTTTTTCCTAAAATTAAAAAAAAATACATAAAACTTAGAAACGGTTCATTGTAATTGTAATAAGGTTAACTTAATAATTTAAATAATTTTTTTTAAATGCATGTAGAAAAATGCTGTAGGGACATCTATAGTACCATAATTGTACCATTTATTTACTTAACATATTTTTCAGTGGTAAGATTTTTTTTTAAATTACATCGATTAAGAAGAATGACATTTACCTTCGTTATGTGAAGGGTATACGCTTACTCTGCAAACTAATCTAGATATTTTTTTATTCTAAAGATCCTAGTCAGGACATTAGAACGGAGTTATAAAATATTTGTATTTTCATCGGCTCTTGAGCTCTGTAGAAATTTTGAAGCTGATCAGACTTCTTGAAAAAGGTGAAAATTACGTTGAAAAATTCCGTTACATTACTTACATACATACATACATACAAACAGGTCAAGCTAATAAAAGCGTGGTAAAAATGAATAAAAAGCTTTGTTAACTCACTCGCTTTCGTCTGCAAATATGCGCAATATCATACCTTAAATTCGTTGTGCCATGGAGCTAAACAGATAATATTTTTGGTGTTTGCCCAAAAAATGTTGCCTCAAAAACTTTTCTTTGCCAGGTTCTATTTTAAGAAAGATTTATTATTAAAATAATTACCTCTACAAAAACTTGGTTATACCCAACCTAATCTACGAACTTAAAATATGTACACTTCAAAAATGGAATATGGAATGGCAAGCCTACGGAAGACAAACAAACACACATTATTTTAAAATTCAACCCACCATTCCTACATCGCAATGGTTTCAAAAGGCGAAATACCCCAGAAGAATAGTGTCAACTATCAGTAGATTAAAACTAAACCATGAAAGATTTTCTGCACATTTACACAAAATCGGTGTTAAACCAGATCCATTTTGTCCATGCGGAGAATTTGGAGATATAAACCACCTACTTTTAAACTGTCCTTTACATAAGATAAAATTGATGAATTTATTTGTTACCTCAATAAAAATAATACGTTAAACCCTTTATGGATGCCCTACATTTTAATATCAAATAATCCCAAAATCTTTAAAGAAATTTATCTTTTCATTAATAATACATTAAAATTAAAAATATAACGTAAACTACAGATCATGTCTAACCAGAACCATGTTAACCATAAATGTATTTCCCTTCAATCCGGGTCCACACTGTATGCTATTTAAAAATAATAGTAAATATACATTGCACACAAACATATGTTTGTAATAAAATAAACTTTGACCTTTATTCTTTTTATGACCCTAATAGAAATATTTAATTACACTATAAACTTTCGTGGCCAATACACCAGTTTGTAAGACCATCATACCAAAAAAAAGGTGACAAAAATTACCTTAGTGAAATGATAATCTGTCTTAACAACATCACCTACGACAACACCTACTAGTGGAACGAGACAAAGTTAAGAATTGCATCAGTGCAGGAATAATTATTATAAAAATAGTTATTGCATAAAAATTGCGCAGAATATATAAATGGGTATAGTAAAGCCAACATTATTTAGAAATAAAATTGGGATGTAACTATAATGTACAGGATTTTTCCTTATAATTTAGTATGCTTTTAAAGGTATTTTTTTTAAATAGAAAAAGTGGATTATACAAAAGTT
Organism: Listronotus oregonensis; assembly: GCA_019359885.1. Taxonomy (NCBI): domain Eukaryota; kingdom Metazoa; phylum Arthropoda; class Insecta; order Coleoptera; family Curculionidae; genus Listronotus; species Listronotus oregonensis. The sequence goes on from JAHBCN010002247.1 coordinate 101,726, forward strand.
TTAGGACTTTTTATAAAGATTTAAGATATGATATTTTAAAAACAACTATCGAAATATAGACAATCGGGCATAATATATTTTTAATTTTATTAAATTATATTTAAATATATAATATATATATATATATATATATATATATATATATATATATATATATATATATATATATAAAAAAAAAAAAAAAAAAAAAAAAAAAAAAAAAAAAAAAAAAAAAAAAAAAAAAAAAAAAAAAAAAAAAAAAAAAAAAAAAAAAAAAAAAAAAAAAAAAAAAAAAAAAGTCATCAGTGCAGGAATATTATTATAAAAATAGTTATTGCATAAATTGCATAATTATAAATGGGATTTTAAGACTTTTAAAAAAGATGCAATTAACCAAATTAATGCGGTATTTAAAAAAAAGAAAGTGGATGTAACAAAGTAGACTTTAAAGATTTAAGAAGAATTTTCAACTGACGATCGAAAATAAAATGGCATAAATAAATTTCTTAAATTATATTTATATATCATATTTAATAATATATATAATAATAATATATAATACATATATATATATTATGATATTTTTCAATATTAATATATATTTATATAACTATATTGATAAGCAGTTATTTATACCAATTGCGCATAATTTAAATTTTATTTTATATCAAGAATCTTACTTAATTAATAAATATATATATATATATATATATATATATATATATATATATATAATATATATATATATATATATATATATAATATACCTATAATATATATATATATATATATATATATATATATATATTATTATATATATATATCCATATATTATATATATTTATTAGTATTTATTAAATCCCAAAATCATCTTTGATTAAAACTTATAGAAAAATTAAAATAATTATTAAACCATGTACAGTTATTTAAGAAAAAAACATCCAGATTTTAATTTTAATAACTACGGTTATAACCATATATCCGTTAATATTTTCATCGTCATTGTTTCCAAAGTTATATAAATCTTTATAAAAATCTAAAAGCTTTTTAGAAGTACAGTAATCACATATGCTTATTAATTTCTTACCAATTAAACCACGAACTATCAGCGTTAAAATTTATTTATGTGCAAAATAAAGTTAACAGATTTCTTTTTATAGGTATGAAATCATTATTTTTTCCTTAAGTTGTTTTGGCATATAATTTATTGATACCTTTTTTTACCTAAATCGCAAATTTCTTATATAAATCAGATTAATTGTGTTACGAAAATGAATAAGAAATCGATTGAATTGAAACGTATGGAAAATAAATAAGACGATTTTAAAAACGAGGCAAATCATAAGTTTTCCCATTATGAGAATATCAATTTTATATAGTGTCTTTCTTGTTACAATTAAAATTATTTTCTTATATGTGTGGACCTACGGGAAAAAAGCCGCCAATATGGTCCTGTTTAATCCTCGTGGGATGACACAATATCTATATATAATTGCTATATAAATGCACGAAATGGTGTCCTACCGCTCGTATGTACATATCTTTGTACTCAACGAATCAAATTTTGACAAACTAAACTTTTAATTTTTGAAATCGTACATTGTAAATAGCAATGCTTATTTTCTTTTGCAAATCTTTTATTGTATTTACTGCAATAAACTTCATTGTTTTACATTGCTCCTTTTTAACTACAACCTTAACAGATTATTTGAAGGGTATAGAGGAAAAAATCAAAGTCAAATTTTATGATTTTGAGAAGAAGCAATTTTAAATTTTAAAACGCTACAAACACTAAATTATTTGGGTTGATAATTTTTCCTTTTTACCAATATGTTTCCCAACTATCTAAGATCTGTAGTTCATAAACTGCAAGCACTTAAAAAATATATGGATCGTGACAGCCTGTTTTTTTCCTGAGTTTATAACAATTTTATTTTGTGAAGTATGTTTATTTCACCCAACATCCAGCGTTATGCCTATACAACTAATATAGTGAAACAAAACTGAACTAAACAATAATCTTCGGCATTCTCCCATGAATCTGATTACCTTAAATGAAGTGTTTAAAAATAGCGAGCACAACGCTGCCGAATAGACAGGTAAATAAAAAACGCAACATAGCCCGTTTTTGCTCGGTACCGCAGGGACTTACCACGATATTTCCCGGTCGGGGGATAATTTTTTAATTTAATATCTCCTTCTAGTCAGGATTTTTTTTAGAAAAAAATTTAACAATATTTTGTATCAGATAACGTCAATATCTCAATTTCGCTAAAATTGACTTAGCCCGTTTTTCCCTGTACCCTCCATTTATGGTCGCTCCATGATGTTTAAGAATACCTTATTAAGGCCGGGCTTTTTAAGTAAATTACACGTAAATTGGCTTTTCCATGTACCTTGTCAGCTTTGGCTTTTTCATTGCGAGCGTTTTGAACCTGAACCCGCATAGCACCACATTTTGGCATGACATAGGCTCCGTTGTTTTATTCTCCCCCTATTAGTTTTATTCTTTCCATATGCCTGTTAAGCCTACAATGTCCCGAAAGTTGACCTTACGGCTGTTGTTCAGTAGGCAGGGTCGGATTTAACTTTTTGCCGCCCATAGGTTAATATATTTTTACCACCCTGCTATGTCAATATTTTTTGGATATCAGAACGAAAAATTTAGCATTAAAAAAATGTAAACTTCACTAGTAATTCTTATAAATATTTAATAAAAAAATTTAACAAAAGTAAATCATACAGAAAATTTAATAACAATTCTTTAAAACAAACAAATTTCATGATATAAAAACAAAATATAAATTAAAATGGTAAAACAAATAAGGTTTTTTTGAACTATGTACTATTTAATTATAGGCAAAATCCTATACTAACATTTTTCTTCAACCCATTTTTTCTGCAAAATCATTAATTATATCAGTAAAATTTACGATTACATTTTTTTAAATTAATCGTAAATTTGCCGCCCATAATATTTCCCTTCAGCCTACTTCAGCCTTTGCGTAAATCCACCCCTGTCAGCAGGTATAGGTAGGTAGGGTAAGGTTTAAAGTGAGTGGGTATAACACCCTTCCACCGCGACCGATCGGTCTATTGTGGCTCACACCTTTTTATATTTCTCCCACCAGGTCCAGACTCCTAATAAAACTGATGATCCTGTTGGGAGAGAGATCTTTCACCTCCCCCGGCAACAAGGTATCATTGCCGAGGATTTCGAATCTTTGTCGTGCCATTGCTGGGCATGAACACAGTATGTGTTCTGCCGATTCATCCCCCTCCATGCACATGCGGCATTCGGCGTCTTTCGCTAGGCCGATCTTGTGCATGTGGTATTTCAATCTGCAGTGACCCTTGTACAGTCCCACTAGAGTTTTAAGGTGTACCCTTGATTGCTCCAGTAGTTTGACAGTACATTGTTGGTTCGGTGGGCTTATGAAGGCTTTCGAGTGTCTGAGACCCGGAAGTCCATACCAGTACCGAAGATTTTCTCTTTGTGTCCAAGCTGATATGAACTGCTTGGCCGTTCCATAAGATATACCGATGACCGGTTCCAGCCCTGTGAATTTTGTCTCCGCCTCCCTTTTGGCAAGGAGGTCTGCGGATTAATTACCCTCTAGGCCGGGTGTCCAGGTATCCACAGTAGTGAAACCTTATTGTTTTGACCCAGTTTGGTCAGCGCATCCTTGCAATTCCAGACGGTTTTCGAATTGCACCGGCTGGATTCAAGAGCCTTAAGAACTGCTTGAAGTAGGGAGAGCTACTGCGTTTACCATCACCCAGACCCGGGTCAGGCGATTATCTCAAAATCTTGACGTCATACGCTAATTAGGAATCTTGGGCTACGCCTATTTAGGGTACTGCGCGTGCGCGAAAAATGGCGGCTGTCAGCTGCCATCTGTCACCTGTCATATCGCTGACGTCATTGAATATTTAGGAATCTTGTGTGACGTGTTATTTAGGGCGTGGTCAATACTATCCGTCAAATGTCAAACGTCACCTGTCAGCTGTCAAATGACACCTGTCACCTGTCATATTTCGCGAACCACGTGACTTAGAACCTGCATACGTGGATGAGATCTATCTTAGGGTCTTACGCATGCGTTAAAATAATGGCGCCCGTCAAATGTCATCTGTCACCTGTCAAAATCACGTGACTTAGAAAAGCTAGCTTACGTGGATGAGATCCTAAGGTATTACGCATGTGTTAAAAAATAGTACCTTTCAGCTGTCACTGGTCAAACGTCAAATGTCAAACCAAACATGTGAAGTCCCACGCTTAAGCACCAGTCCTGGGGGCTTAAGCGTAGAGCCGAACCTAATTTACCCAAAAAAAAAAAAAATTTTTTTTTTCCCCCCCCCGGGGGGAAAAAGGGGTTTTTTTTCCCCCAAAAAAAACCCCCCCCCTTTGAAGGGGGGGGAAAAAGGGGGGTTTTGAAAAATTTTTTCCCGGGGGGGTTTTCTTTTAAAATTTTTTTTGGGGTTAAAAAAATTTGGAAAAGGGGGAAAAAGGGGCCCCTTTTAGCCCAACCCCCAAAAAATTCCAAAAATTTTTTTTTTTAAAAAAAATTTGGGTTTTGAAAAAAATTTAAAAGAAAAAATTTTTTTTTTTTTTGGGGGGGGGTTCCAAAAACCCTCTTTTTTTTTTTAAATTTTAAAAAAACCCTTTTTTAAAAAATTTTTAAAATTTAAAAATTCCCCCTTTTTTTTTAAACCCAAAAAAAAAAAATTTTTTTGGGGAGTTTTTAAAAAAAAAAGGGGGGGAAAAAAAAAAATTTTTTTCCCCTTTTTTTTTTCCCTTTTTGGGGGGGCCCCGGGGGGAAAAAAAGGGGGGTTTTTTCCCGGGGTTTCCAAAAACCCCAAAAAAATTTTTTTTTAAAAAAATTTTTTGGGGGAAAATTTCCCAAAACCCCCTTTTTAAATTTAAAAACCCCCCGGTTTTCCCCCCAAAAAGGGTTTTTAAGTTTTTTTTTAAAAAAAAGGGTTTTCCAGGAAAAACCCCCCTTTAAAGGAAATTTCCCCCCAAAAAAAATTTTAAAAACCAAAATTTAAAACCTGGGTTTGGGGGGGGTTTTTTTTAAAGCTGCAGGAAAACCCCGGGCCCAAAAAAACCCCTTAAAAGGGGGGTTGGTTGGAAGATTTTAATTTTTTCCCCCCTTTTTTTTTAAAATTTTAAAAAAAATTTAAAAACCTTCCAAAAAAAAAATTTTTTTTTTTTTAAAAAAAAAAAAAAAAAAAAATTTTTTTTTTTAAAAAATTTAAAAAATTTTAAAAAAAAATTTTTTTTTTTTTTTAAAAAATTTTTTTTTTGGGGGAAAAAAAAAACCCCCCCGGGTTTTTTTTTTTTTTTTTTTTTCCCCCCAAAAAACCAAAATTTTTTTTTTTTTTCCCCCTTTTTTTTTCCCCCCGGGGGGGAAAAAAGGGGTTTTTTTTAAAACCCCTTTTTTTTTTTAAAACCCCTTTATGGGGGGGGTTTTTTTTTTTTTTTTTTGGGGGGGGGTTTTTAAAAAATTTTTCTTTTCCCTTTTTAAAAAACCCCTTTTTTTAAAAAAATTTTTGGGGGAAAAAAAAATTTCCCCCGGGCCCCCCCCCCAAATTTTAAATTTTGGGTTTTTTTTTAAAGGAAAATTTTTTTTTTTTTTTTAAAAAAAAAAAAATTTTTTTTTTCCTTTTAAAAATTTTTAAAAAAAATTTTCCCTTTTTTTCTTTTTTTTTTAAAAAAAAAAAAAGGGAAAAATTTTGGCAAAAAGGGTTTTAAACAAAAAAAATTTTAAAAATTTTTTTTTTTTTTTTTTTTTAAAAAATTTTTTTTAAAAAAAAAAACCCCCAAAAAAAATTTTAAAACTTTTTAAAAAAAAGAAAAAAAAAATTTTTTTTCCCCCCCAAAATTTTTTTAAATTTTTTTTTTAAATTTTAAAAAACCTTTTTTTTTTAAAGGTTTTTAAAAAAAAATTTTTTTTAAAAATTTTAAAAAAATTTCTTTAAAAAGGGAAAAAATTTTTTTAAATTTTTTTTTTTAAATTTTTTAAAAACCCTTAAAAAATTTTTTCCCCAAACCCCCCAAAAACCCCCCTTTTTAAAAAAAAAAATTTTTTGGGGAAGGGGGGGGTTTTTTTTTGGGGGGGGAAAGGGGTTTTTGGAAAAAAAAAAAAATTTTTTTAAAAAAAATTTTCCCGAAAAAAATTCCCCCTTTTTTGGGGAAAATTTTTTTTTTTGGGGTTTGGGGTTTCCCCTTTTTTTTTTAAAACCCAAAAGGGGAAAAAAAAAAACCCCCCTTTCCCCCTTTTAAATTTTTGGAAAAACCCTTCCCCCTTTTTTAAAAACCCGGGCCCCCTTTTTTTTTTAAAATTTTTTTTTTAAAAAAACCCCCCCTTTTTTAAAAAAAAACCCCCCTTAAAAAAAAAAAGGGGGCCGTCCCCCGGGTTTAAAAAAAAAACCAAAAAAAAAAAAAATTTTTTTTTTTTTTTTTTGGAAAAAAAAAAAAAAACCCCAAAAAATTTAAAAAAAAAAAAAAACAAAAAAAATTTTTTTTTTTTTTTTTTTAAAAAAAAAAATTTTTTTTTTAAAAAAAAAGGGGTTTGGGTTAAAAAAAATTTTTGGGAAAAAAAAAATTTTTGGAAAAAGGCCCCCGGGGGGGTTTTTTTTTTAAAAAAAAAAAAACCCCCCAAAAAAAAAAAATTTTTAAAACAATTTTTTTTTTAAAAAAGGTGGGGAAAAAAAAATTTTTTTTTTTTTTTTAAAAAAAATTTTTTTTTTAAAAACCCCCCAAAAATTTTTTCCCGGGGCCCCCGGGAAAAATTTTTTTTTTTTTTTTTTTAAAAATTTTTTTTGGGGGGAAAAAAAAAAAAAAAATTTTTGTTTTTCCAAAAAAATTTTTTTTTTTTTTTGGGGGTTTTTGAAAAAAAAAAAAAAAAAAAAATTTTTGAATAAAATTAAAAAAAAAAAAGGGAAAAAATTTTTTTTAAAGGGAAAAAAAAAAAAAAAACCTTAATTTTAAAAAGGGGAAAAATTTTAAAAGGGTTTTTACCTAAGGGGTTAAAATTTGTTTCAAATTTCCCCGGGGTAGCCCAAATTTTCAAAAAAAAAACACAAAAAAATTTTGTTAAATTTTAAAAAAATTTTTTAATTTTTTTCCAAAAAAAATATTATATGGGAAAATTTTGGTTTTTTAAATTTTAATTTTGTTTGTGTTGAAAAAAAAAATTTTAAAAAATTTTTTTTTTTTCTTAAAAGGGGGGGCCTTTTTGGCCCCCGGTTTTTTATTTAACGATACTAATTTATTTGGGATTGGATTAAATATAAGAACATAAATTAAATATTACGAAGCAAAATACTGGATAATTATTTATTAACTTTTGTCAAGTGTGCTGTAACTGTCATTGCCTAAGTTAGTGTTTTGTTTTCCAAAAAATATTTGGTAAAAATAACTGCAAAATATTCTGAATTCTGGCTATACATGGCATGTGTGCGATCATGGCCACCCAGATGCAATATTTAAAGTGGCTCTAAAAAAAGTGAAGTAGGTGAAAAACTTTTAAATTAATTCTAATCCAAAATTATCCAGAAATCCAAAAATGGTAAAATAATAATATAAGTGTTCTATTTAAAAAATCAAGACCGGAACCAAATCTGGTAAAACCGGAAATGACCGAAAAGTGAAAAATATGCAAAACTGTCCTCTTCCCATACTATTTACCTACAACAAATCTTATTTTAATACACCTTATACTCCAGAAATTATGGTTTGTCTAATAGATTTGTTGACACCCGGTATATAAGAAATAATAAACTTAGGTAATTACAGTTAAATCCTAAGGTAAAAAAGTATAAACAGTTAAGGAAATAAATCCTAAGAATACATCACGGTTCTTAAGATATCATATCATAATAATTAATAAAATATCAAATGCAAAATCCAGTAACAGTATAACAGGCGATGTTAAGCCAACAGCGTTCTTTTCAAGGCTACAAGACCACACATTCCCTTATTGAACATACTCCCGTCTAGATAATTTCAAAGGCGGAGCCAGCCCCAGACAAGAAAAACGACCCGAGTCAGATCTAAATATTGGAACTTTGATTTTAAATAAATGGTCCTCCCGTCCATGGTAGGAAGGTTCAGCAAACAAATGGCGCAAGGACTCCAAATCAATGTAAGTTTTAGAAATAAGGTTTTAAGTGTTTCCTTGTGATTGGCAGTAGCTTCCACTCAAAATGCTTTAAAGTCTCAAATGGACTACAGCCTACAGCAACAGTCTTCCTTATATGGACATTTCAATCAAGTTTGGTCAAAAGACAGACACCCAAAAACTTGACAAGTGAAGCTGGAATTAGTTTATTGTTATTTAAATAATAATCAAAATCAAGTAATTTAAATAATAATAATCAATATTAGTGCCAAAGGATATAAACTTGCTTTTATTGGGATTCCATTCATGAATTCAGTACAAATCCTTCTGGAGACTCTCAGAGTCTGCGCGTCTCTCGATTTTGCGATAGAGGATGCAATCGTCTGCAAATAATTACATGTCTGAGTTCATATCCCGAAAGATAAAGTTCATAAAAATAAGGCCAATGGAACTATAACATTCTTCTTAGGAACTCCAGAAATAACACAAGCCACATCAGAACAATCATCCCTAACTTGCACTCGTTGAGTCCCGTTGGCAAGAAAAGATGAAACCATTGTACAATACGTGGATCAATTCTTAAATCAGATTATTCTTTAATTAACAGGTTATGGGGGACAAAATCAATTGCTTTTTGAAAATCAATCAGCACACATTAACCATGTTAACAAAATGCTGATGCTCCTCCAGCTGGGGAAGTTTCACAAAAAGACTATAGAAGTTAGGCTCATTTGACAATAGTTCCCAGGAAAATTTCTTGGCTCGCACTTCTGTAACGAAACAACGTTGCAGATATCCAATCTTTATGGACTGATATTTTATTTAAGGAAAATAAATAGGCTAAGCACTATCGAATGTTGTAAAAGAAAAATGAGCTCACTGCAAAGGCCATCTGACCCTGCCGTGTAGCTTCTCTTAAGTTTTTTTTTTATCTTGGGACAGTCCACGAAGGCTGATGCCTAAGTCCTAACGTACCGTGGGTGTCTTCAGTATGGTGAGAGGGAGTTTGTTCACACGGACTTAAATTTTTTGGGGATTGAGGAGAAGGAATAACCTGCGGGCAGCAGTTCCATAGTCTTGACACTCTAGGGATGAAGAAACGAAGAAAGCGGGAAGTTCGGGACCTCTCTAACTGAACTGTAAAAGGATGCATAAAAATTGCACTACGTGTTGATCTGTTGGGAGCTGCCAGAGAAGGAATTATACTGGCCAACTCCTCCCGAGCAGAAGCCGTGAAAATACCTATAGAAGAGCGACAGATCCCCTACAGCTCGACGGTGGGCAAGAAGAGGAAGCCTTTCTGTGAGCGTTGGATCATTAATAAGACGAACGGCTCTTCTTTGAATGGAGTCGAATGTAAGTGTTGTAGGGGGCGCCATTCCCCAACATGAGAACAATATTCTAAAAAGGGGCTGATTTGGGATACATACAGAGTGTACAGATTGGAAGAAGAGAAATATTTTCTGGTGGAAAGGAATCCAATCTTTTTTAAGCTGCCGAAGCTATGGATAAAATGTGTTTGTGCCAGTTGAGGTTATTCTCAAAAGTAACCCGACAAGATTAAACGACTCTTTGTTCTGCAAAACTTGGCCGTCATATTTAGGGATGAGCATTTGCAGACTTTTTTCGCGACAGCGAACATGACTGTGTTTTCGAGGCATTAAACTGAACAAGATTTTTGGCGCCCCAATCCAAGATAAGTTTAAGGTCTTGTGAAAGAGATATCTGCATTGACCTGCGCTTGTTTTTGAAATCAGGAAAGGAGTTATCTGATGAGTCCGACTGTTACATATTTTGCAATTTAAAAACCCTGTATATGCTCCAATTTTTGTAAAACCATTATTTTGATTTTTAGTTATTTAAATCGAAAGATGCATGTATTTTCCTACAAAAAAGTAATAAAACCCATGATTTTTCTCTAAAACTTCTACAACACGAGATGCCACTGATTATTGCAGTTATGTTTATTTATTCATGAACAAAAAAAACTATTTCTAACATATATTTTTATTTAACTTTAGCAAATATATACAATATATACGAGTATAACGTCTTTACCTCTTGTAACCAAAAAACACTTTGGCTAGAGAATCCACCCTTTGAGGCGTACTTCTTCCTCCTTCCCCATCACTTTTGTTTTCCGAGCTGTGACTTCTGTTTTTAAAAGCCGCTCTTTTATTAGCAGCAGACAGGGCCGTATTGGAAAACTCAGCCGCACTGTGAGCCCGCCTGGGAGCTCTTTTCTTTTTCTTTACGCTGGATCTAGATGATCTTTCCTGGTACCATCTTTCGTGCCCGATAACCTGCGGTTCTTTTTCTTCTTGATCTTTCTTATTTAATGTTTGATAAAGGTTGAACATTGCAAGTACACGAACCGGCAGTTTTTTGCTAAAATATCTCAGGACAACCAAGCAAGAAAATAGTTTTCTTGGCATTAAACGGATTTAGATGCTGTAAATGTTAAAGGTTTCTTTAAAATAATAATAGACGCGTTTGACTTTTTTTTAATTACCTGAACTACTACAACATTAAGTTTATAAATCGTAAATCTATTGTTACACATTGATACAATATACAGAATGTCCCAAAAATATTCCTGACTTAAAATAGGTCCATTTAAGCCACCTTGGCTATATTTGAATTTGTTTGGTTTAATCGGGATGCAGTGTTAAATATTTTTATAAAATATTGTTTTTTGTTAAAATTTGTTTAAAACACGTTACCTGATTTCCTCAATGTTATATGTTGTATAGTTACTGTTAAATGACGTTTTTATTATTGTTATTCTGGTCAGTCATAAAACTGTGATAGTTTATAATAGTCTAGGAGGAATCGACGCATGAGATCGAAAACTATTCCACCTCAATTTTTTTATACGATCCTTTAAATTGCCCTACTGATGATATAAATGTATGTTGCCATGGGCAACCTGGTGCCATATTGTTTAAACCGAAATGGTTTAAACAATTGCAAGGAATTGTTATTTTTTAACCGAGCAATTTTTTATATTCTTTATTGAAATACAAATAAAAAAGGTCCATGACTTTTTACGATAAGGTAATATTTTTGGAGATATGCATTTTTACTAGTTTAAAAAATCTTAATTTTGGTACTTTTGACCCATGAAAAATATATAAAAAAAGAATAAAATACAAAGAAATATTTATTTTTTATTCCTTATACAATAGTTAATAATATCCTTAATGAGATTTAAAAAATCTTGTTTGTATCTGTTTTTTAATTGTTTATTACGCACGCTCACAAGTAAAATAAAGCTCTAATAACTTTTGTAAAATTGATTTCAGAAAAAAAACTTGAAAAACAAATTTTAGATAATTTAATTATTAATAATATTGCTTTCTTTAACAATTTTGAAGAAGTTAATACTTTTTAGGATAAATGATAAATAATGTTTCAGGACACAGAGAAGCCGATAAAGCGTATGAGTCAGAAAAAGTACCCAAATTAGAGATTTTTCAAACCTTCAAAAATTCATATCTCCAAAAATATTAACATTATCGTGAAAAGTCATGGGCCTTTTTATTTGTATTTTAATAAAGAATATAAAAAAAATTGTTCGGTTGGAAAATAACAATTCCTTGCAATTGTTTAAACCATTTCGGTTTAAACAATATGGCACCAGGTTGTCCCATGGCAACATGCATTTATATCATTAGTAGGGCAATTTAAAGAGAATCGTATAAACAATTTAAGGTGGAATAGATTTTGGTACTCATGCGCCGATTCCTCCTAGACCAATAAACGTCAGGTCATCAGTAAACATTTATTTTTGTTTTTTATTATTATAAATGTTATTATCTGGTAAATGAATGTATTTACAATTCTTTTTAAGTCTCAAATATATGAACAGGCAAATAAAGGTTATTTAAGAAAGCAATCTGGGATGTTTGACGAAATTTTTCCAAGGATCGTCTTAAGCTTTCCAGACGTAAAACTCGAGAGATAAATATAACTTTTATTTTTTTTGGCCTGAGGCTATTTTGCCATTTAGCCAGTCACAATGTGTTAGTTTATTAACTATTTACTCTTATATAATAGCAAAATAAAAATATATATACAATAAAAAGGGAAGAAAAAGAACTATATATAATATCATTAAAATGTTTTATATCCATCCAATCATGTTTTTCCAAAATGGCTAATTTGATTTTTAATTCAAATATAAAAGGTAAGTGGAGGCTGTTAACACATAAAGACAAGGATACAGACTTCACGCCACTGGGGCCCAGAATACCATGGATCAGTATTCTGGGACTGGGGTCTGTCAGGGCGACTTTTAAAATATAGACATACATGGTTTAGACCGCTGAACCAAAGGAAATTTGGGATAAAGAATGATAACTTTTATAATTTTAAATTATTTTTTTTTTAAGTAAGTTAAAAGTACTTTGTATACTTTTATCTTTTGTAGAGATAAAAGGTGCAATAAATTAAAAGGACATTCCACTTTACATTCAGTAATTAAAGTTCTAAACATGTTATCAATGTTAAAGCTGAATTTTTTACATTCAAAAAATATATGGTCCAGATCACATTTAACTTGACACTCATCACATTTGTCTGAAGGTAATATGTGGATTTTGTATAAATGTGCAGGAAAACAAGCATGTCCTAATTTCATGCGTACAATGGTAGTTATATTTTATATTTTATATTATAAATATAACTTTATGAATTATTCTATGTCCAAAACTATAGGGATTGTAAAAGAATATTAAATGAAAGAATTTGAATATAGGTATTAAGTTGTATGTCATTTTTAAAATTATGGGATTAAAAAATCAAGGCTATTTTCTTAAAATGTTCAGTTTTAATTAATTTAAAAAATAACTTAATAATTTTTGATCTAGATTAAACATAATTTTCTTTCATATTATTAATTAATACTTACAGTAAAATTGAGTCAAATATAAAATTTTATTCTTTTTGCGTTTTTAACAAAAATATAGAGAATACAATTTCCTATCGAAGTGACATATTTTGTGGTTGAAAATATTTTTTTGCAAAATAAATGCAAAAAACTAATTAATATAATTTTTTAAATCTTAATTTTAATATTTTTTTTTAGGTTTTTGTCCATAACTTTTTTCTGACGCTATTTTTAAAATAAGCCTAGCTGGATGATTTTTAATTTTACAAAATTTTATCAATTTGTTAGATTATTTATTGACTGTGTCAAAAAGAAAAGAAGTAAAATGAACGTCAACGTTAAAGGCTTTTTTTTAATTTCAAATGTTTAATTGACAATAAAATATTAAAAAACCGCGATATAAAGAGGTGCATTTTTAAGAGTCCATTCGCGTCGCGAAAATTGGATTCAATTTGGGGTTCAAGGCATAATGTTTCTCTAAAAACGGTATATGTTATTAATAATATTCAAAAACTATATGAAAGCCAACACTTAAATCTAGGCTTCTGCTGTAATAGTTTTTTAAATTTGGATTTAGTTTTTAATATTTTCTTGAGTGAAAGTCACCCTAAAATCGGTTATGTTTAGATACTATTTTCTCTTAACTCGACTCATATTTCAAAAATTCGTTACAGCAGAGGCATAGATTATTTCCTTACCTTTAAAATGGTTTATAATTTATGTCATTTAAGTGAAAAATAGTTACCGAAAAACGTTATCTTCTGTAGGCTTGCAATCAGAAACAACATCGCATCGATACACCGAATTTGGAAGAACCTAAATAAAATATAATATTTTTAATGCGGCTTACGAAAATTGTGGTAGTGGGAGTTTGTTAGTCTCCGCCCACCGTCTTTGCGTCCTTTCGCCCGACCCCTAAGGTGTAGCGTAAATGCACTCTTAAGATAAGGGTGAATTTGCCCACTTTTTAGTTTTTTCATTTTAACTCAAACACTAAGTACTTATCGTAAATAGACGTTAACACAAAAATTATTTAAAATTAACTTTCCTATAGAAATGTCACCTTCTAAAAGCAAATTTTTTTTAATTTATTCAAAAAACGAAGCAAAAAAAAGAAATACCGCTTTTATTTAATTTCTACCTCATAAATTTTTTCGACATGAATTTAGGCTTAGGCAACGAAATCAAGGACTAGAATTAACGCAACGCCAGTTTGTAGGCAGGGTGTTTGGTATAGTGATCTGTTTGTTTTTGTTTTGGAAAAACGTAAACAAACTGCCATATCTCAAAAACCAAAATCAGGAAATTACCTTGAATATGTAATAAAATTATTCAAAAATATTGGTTTTTTGTGTTAATATAGGCGGCAACATCGATTTAAATATAAACATTTATTAAAATGACAGTTTAAGCACCGACAACAAGGTTATTTTGGACAGCTGCTGCATTCGTTTTAAAAAAATGATAGTAAATCAGGTGTTGTACGGCACTTCGATGTCATTTTATCCCTTTCTAGTAGGTTATATTATTCAATAACACGTTTTGTAAACTGACTTGAATAACAGCAACCGAATTGAGCATCTAAAGTAAATGTCATATCTGTCTGTCACTTCAGATAATAAACAAAAATAGTTTTCCGGCTTTAAAAATAATTTTTAACAATAAAGAATCACCGATTTATAAAAATGTAATTTATGGTGCAATGCCATAAACATTGAAAAAGTCATTATTTCCAGAGTTATGTTATTCAGTGTCTTTAATCAATGTTGCCGGTGCAGTGTGTTTACAAGAACTATTCCTCCTTGCCCCCTGAATATATTAATGCCAAACAAGGTTTGTTTACTTTATTTCTATCCAAGAATTCGTTGGGCTTAGGTATTGCTTTGCAGAAGAAAAAAAAACGTTATCATGTACTTTAAAATGGTTTTTGGTAAAAGTCTTTAGGATTTGTATTAATCGAAATATTAATTTTCGAAGTTGGCCACTTTCATAGTTTTTTTTATTTTTAATGGTTTACAAGAATAATAATTAATTAAAAATTTACTTAAAGTGTAACAACAAAATGCTTAATACTAGTTTGACGTATAACTTGAGCTTTTATCTAACTAGTACTTCCAGAATTCCATTCTCCAACATTTTTTACATGGTTAGTTAGGAATAAATTTTCACCTTTTTTATCAGATGACAGCCGTAACTCCGGGACATTTATTTTTTGAAACCCCCTTTTTATAATTACAATGTTTGACTTTTTATATTTTAATAATTAATTTATAATTAATATAGCGATCAGTATAAAATTCAATTTCTCTCACATACCGAATGCTAAATGTTGCCACCATGAGCGCTAGTGCATAATCACAAGGTCACGCAGGATTTCTATAGAGGTCCTAAAACTTAGTACCTATTAAAAAGCATTAATAGTCTTATAGGCTAAGACAAAGACAATTGTAGTTATCACTATAGACACACAGAACAATGTAAAATTTTTGGTAATAGGTTTGGACGCTCGCTTGCTGAGATTCCTTGAGCGAGCGTCCATCGAGAGAATATACGTGCACACGCTGCTGTATAAACGAACACTGTTGCCAAACCAATAAAAGAAGTAACAGAAAGTAGGAATTTTCTGTCGAAAATAGGCTTCGAATTTATATTCGTTTTAATAATCTTAATCTTATTATTTTTTTTAATTAAATAATAAAATTTTAATTATTTAAACTTGTACTGTGGGGAATTATTTCCCAAAATATATTTATACCTAGTATAAGAATACACGTTGGTAAACATGATTTCAAATTTTTACAAATTCTATTTTTTATTATAAGACATCCTTACATAAAAAGAAATGTTTGTAAAGGCTCACCTAAATTTATTTAATTTTTTTATAAATAAAATCCAAATAAACGCATGTATTTTTTAGTTTATTGCTATTGGCAAAAAAGGTGAGAATAATTAATTAAAGTGTGACCATCAAAGAAGCAAAAATCGGCTAGTTTTTTGGAGTTAAATGCGTTGTGATTTGTTTGTGTTTTTCCTGGTGATAATTAAAATTTGTATTCTTGTTAAAATGTCGGAATCTATGTCAATATTATGCAGCAGATAAAGTCAGGCTTTTTCGTTTTCCCTACAAGAATAGTACACTATGTAAGCAATTGATTATAAAGTGTGGTAAGTATTTATCTATGTATATTAAAATTATTTAAAATAATAAATACCTTATAATTATATGATCGACACCTAAAATTTAATTTTTGTTTAGAGTTATTAATTTAAATATTGGATATTTAAAAGAACGACCGCAAAAATCGCTTAAAAACTGCCTGTTTTTTCACATTTATTCATTTAGTAAGAGCATTGCATTTCGTTTTTTGCAAACTTTAAAAAATCACTTCTATTTAGGGGTCGGAAAGATGCCAAATCTGAAAAATTGCAAAAATAGCAGTGAAATTAAAAGTTATTCTCACTGCAATTTTTGTTTGTTCTGCAAAATTTGTAAATTAACCCCTATAAATGTGGGGGTACAATCATCCCCTAAAATATATAAAATTATGTACATGTTAATCGAAAAATTAACATTTTTGCTTTTTTTATTACTTTATTTTCAATAAAATTAAAAAATAAAAACATTTGTTAAATTAAAACAAAAATATTCATGTTGATTTTACATCCCAAAAAGTGGGGTCGTGATTAAAATTTTAGAATAAATAATTGTCTTTTATATTGTTCTTAATAAATAGGTATTTGCGTAATATTTAAAAACTATACAATTTAGACCCAGCAACCCTTATACTACGTAAATAAAGTTTTATAATAAAGTACAATAAATATAAAAGAGCTATTGTGACAATTATTTTTTTATAACTGTATAAGATTGCTCAAAAGTCGGCTCTTTTTTGAAAAAAATATAGGACCTGTAATTTGATTTATATTATTGTTAATAATTTTTAAATATTTTTAGCAGCTTTTCCTTAACCCCTTGGGCTCACTAGCCAACTTATGGAAAGTTTTAGACCATTCAGGACTTTTGAAACACTCTGTATTTACATTTCATATTAAATGATGCCCAATTGCACAATTATTACCTTTTTGTTTACATAAAAAAGTTAAATTTAACAAAAACTCTAATGTTATTTTATATTAACAATAATAATTTATAGATTCACTAACAGCGGTGGCGTACTGGCCAGCGTACCAGCCTCTCAAATAGGCCTTACGAGGGATTTTTTTTGCAGATGGGATTTGTAAGCGGTTTTTTGCATTTCACTCGTATGAACGGCTACAAACTTAATAAACAAATTTAATTAATGGGAAATAAAAAACTGGATTTGTGTATTAAAAAATGCATTTTAAAGTTTACAATTATATATTTTTTTCTAATTACAAACTATAAAATGCATTTTAAAAATTTATGTTTCTAATGCACAACCGCAGTTTTTCATTTTCCGTTAATAAAATTTGTTTACAAAGTTTTAAGAGGTTCATACGAATCGAATACCAAAAACCGCATTTAAATCCATCTTACAGCACAAAAAATTAATCGTGCATTACTTCGTTTCCCCGACCAATATCTGTGCAAAAAGCAGTTTGTTTTTTTTGCAACATAAATATGTGCGAAGGAAGCCTACGCTTTAAATAGACTATGACATAGTAAGAAGTCAAAACGGCAACGCTGAGAGGTACCTCAGCAGGTAAAAATTAAATATTCTAATAAAATTCGATTGTCGGCAAAAAGTATTTATACAAAGGGACTGGGCGTCTATAGTGATAACTATACAATTGTCTTTGGCTAAGATAAATAATCTAAAGATTTAATAAATAAAGAAATATTCCTTGTAATAAAGAACTTTGGGCAACCCTAAATAGACCCTGTATACTACAGAAAGCTTGGTCAAGATTGTCAGTAAGAATTTAAAAATTTTAATTTTCTGAAAGCTATGCACAATTTAAGAAAAATCTTGACTACGAAATTGAGGGATTGTTTTCTAACTAAAAATTTAAAATAAAAATCGATTTTAGCAGATATATTTGTTTCGCTTTATTTAAAGTTATTTAACTTATAACGGTGATTAATGACCGATTTATCACGGCATAATTAACTTTAGCCGTGAGCTAGATGCCATTACGAACCATCAATCAAAATAAAGTGCAATTAACCATTTTAGCAGAGCTGGACTAAACAGTATCTGTTAATTAAAGATGACCAATATCACAGAACAGAACTTCATTTAATACAAATTAAAAAATATATCATATAAGTTTTAATATGTTAAGTAGCTTTAGCTTATGTAACCAATTTTTGTTTGTTCATATTGCAGCCTTAAAAAAGAAATAACGATCCAAATTTTCTGGGCACTGAGACGAATCCCTAATTTATAAATATATATATAATATATATATATATTTATATATATTTAAATATATATATATATATAATTTTATATATATTATATATATATAAATAAATAAGCCTTCGTTCCCGGTATCAGGGTGTTAAAATTTTTATTTTATTTTTTTATGTTTTGCTAAACATAATTTAAGAACAATAATTTTATTGAAAATTAAAATACATTTCGTTTAATTATAAATTTTGTTTAATTTTTTAAAAAGTTTTGCTATAATAAAATCAGATGCCTGTCATGCGTGGTATTTTCTTTTAAATCCAAATATCTCGAAAACGGTTGCTCATATCGACTTTTAACAGGTATACCTTTTTGACGTAAAAATGACAATACAGTGATTTAATTTACTTAAAAATGTAATACAGCGCCGTACCAAAAAATTGTGATTGTTTAAAATAGTAAAAAGGCGTGTAGGTGGCTCCCCCTACAAGTAAGAGCCGTACTAAGATTAGATTCGAATCCGTCATACCAAAAAACCCCGATACCAAATTTTACTCTAATATTTACATTATCATAGATTTTATTTAAAAATAGAAAAATTAAATAAAAACATTAACACCCTGTATTTCGGAAACGAAGGCCTTGCGGACCCATATTTGTAAAAACTTTTAGATTTATTTTTGGACCCTGACTACGTACCTGAAGTATTGACATTTCCTCATAAATCACCCTGTATATATACAGGGTAAGTCTGTGAAGTGGGTCCCCCGTTTATTAGTTTAAATATTTAAATTAAGGAAAAAATTTTAATTTAAAAATATTTTGGTTTTTGCTGCTCTATATTTTGCGAACAACGTTATGTATACAGGCTGTACCAAAAAAGTCCGTACAAGAACAAAGTTCATTTTTTTAAATGACTCCCTATGTTTTTTGTTAAATTTGTGTTTTCTGCATAAAATTTAACATATTTTTTATCTGACATAATATATCTCTATATTCAATTGTTAACAAGACATTCGCATTTAAATACAAAATTAAAATGGAAATATTCGCTCATCTCTTAATGTTGTTTTACGTTTCTATGGTTTTAGGGGTTGTTGTAGAGTGACAAAACAGCCATAGTAATAATTAATAAGTAATTAAATATCACATGATGAGTGGAACTGGGCTAAACCTTAAATAAGAAAAAAAACGATTTAAACATTTTTTTTCACAAATTAATAAAAACTATCGTTTTGACATTTTTAGCTGGTTACTATGGTTATTATGCCACTATCCAAAAACCTCTGAACTCATAGAAACGTAAAACAACATTAAGAGAAGCGGATTTTTCCTTTCTAAATTTGTTTTTAAATGCGAATATCTCGTAAACAATTTAATATAGGGATATGATATGCTGAATAAAAAGTCTCTAGAATTTTATGTAGAAAACAAAAATGTAACAAAAAATATAGGGAGTCATTTAAAAAAATGAACTTTTTCCTTGTACTGACTTTTTGATACACCCTGTATACATACCGTTGATCGCAAAATATAGAGCAGCAAAAACCAAAATATTTTTGTAAAAAGCATTTTTTCTTAATTTGAATATTTAAAGCAATAAACGGGGGGTCTCACTTTACAGACTTACCCTGTATATAAAGAAAAAAACATAATTTATTTACTTTAAACTGCTTTAAATATAAAAAAACATTATTTTAACCATAAAACAAGTCTTGTTTATTTTATCAAGTAAAGCTTCTATTGAGACTTTTTAAATATTAAATTCGTAGACTTTACTAACACAGTGTATAGTGAAAAAAATACTTTTTCTACTTGCGCGCGCAAAGTACTTACTTTGCGCACGCAAATGAGTGCGCAAAGTTTAACTTTGCGCGCGCATTTTCGTTCTGCATATTTGCCGTATTTATGGTCGATTTTTTAATGTATTAATAACTTCTGGATGAAATAATATTAAAAAAAGGGGTTCTACATATTCTTTTATTGTGCTTTATTGAATTTTAGATACATTTGGCGCTTAGTAAATATACCATATCAATTGTCTTTATTATCATTTTAATATTTTTCCATGCACCATGTATTTTATAGACACCATGCTAAACAATAAAAAATCAAATAATTTTTCTTGTTGCTGCAGCAACATGCAGTACAAACATTTTCTAATGTCATGGAAGCATCAAAAAATTCGGTAAAAAGTTTAAAATAAGTTTCTAAGAATGGAAGAAGAATTGCCAGACGATGTTTTAAAAGCCGCAAGTTTAGCCAACTTAGAGCTCCTGCCGGCAAAATCAAAAGAAAAGTACGAGAAACAGTATAATTCATTTGAAATATGGTATGAAGAAAAAGGCGTTAGAACTTTGAAAGAGGAACTACTTTTAGCCTATTTTGTCAAATTAAGCAAGGAATTTAGTCCAAATACTTTATGGTCGAAATTCTCCATGCTGGAAAGTGTTTTAAGGATCAAGAAAAATGTAGATATCGGCAAGTTTTATAAGTTAGCAGCATTTATTAAGAAACAAAATGTAGGCTTTCGGCCTAAAAGGGCAAGGATTTTTTCAAAAGAAGAAATATCTACATTTATTAATGAAGCACCTGATGAAATATATCTTTTAATAAAAATTGCGACCATTTTCGGACTTGCTGGCGCCTACAGAGGAGAAGAACTCGCAAAAATGAAAACATCGGACATCGAGGACTAAGGCAACCTAATTGTTGTGAAGATTCCAGACGCAAAAGACGATACCTCACGTACTTTCGTCCCGTCTGAAGAGATCAACGACGGAAAGTATTTGTTCTTATATCGGAAGTATACAGCATTACGGCCACCGACAACACATCAACGGTTTTTCGTACATTTCAAAAGGGGAATTTGCACACAACAATGCGTTGGGATCAATACATTTGGGAAGATGCCTTCTGAGGTAGCAGCATTTTTAAAGTTGCCGAATCCAGAGCTATATACCGGCCACAGCTTAGGGCGATCTTCTGCAACGTTACTTGCAAATTCCGGAAAGGAAGATATAAAGCAGTTAGGCGGTTGGAAATCGACAACGGTAGCCGAGGGATACATTGAAGAATCAACAGGCTACAAAAAGGGGTTAAGTAAAAAAAATTAAACTGCAACAAGCCAAAAACTCTCAAGAAGCCAGATGAAATATCCTGTTTCACAGACGCTGTTCAATCAGCTAAAACACAAGATTTCGTCTTAACATCAAGCAGCGAACCATCATCGACGTTACTAAGAAATCATTTGAAATCGGCCATAAACCTTCAACATGCAACTAATTGTACTTTTATTAACATTAATATTGTTAATAATAATTAATAATAGTTTTTTTTTGTATAATCAGCTAAAATAAAAATTTCATTATTTACTTTGAATTTTTAATTTTTACTGAAATATTCGTATATTTCAAATAATCATATTCTTTAATAAAACGCTCGTAGAAAAAGTATTCGCAAGTAGAAAAAGTATTGTTCCTAATAATTGCGCAAAGTGACTTTTCCGCACTTAAAGCTGCTTTGCTAACGGAGCTTTTCTTGTCACAAAAGTTTAACTCTGTGGTGATAGACAAATCAATTTCTCAATAATATTACCTGGGCCCAAGTAGATGAGCCAGGCCAAGTTTCGGCCTGATGCGCCGCACTGTATATATTACATAAAACATTTTATCGTGCTTGCCCCTCCCATCATAGCTGTGTTATTGTTTTATATAAAGTGAATGAAATTTGGTACGTAAGTACCCTAGTTATTTGCAAAAAAAAATGAGAAAATTATGACAAGTGATTTGACTCACTTATGGACTCATCAATATTTTGGGGCACTTTCCAAGGAGGCAGAAACTTTAAATTTGGGTAAGTTCCGGAAACAAATAAAAATTACAATTTGACTAAATCTAAGTTTCTAAGAAAATTGTTACATTTGCCCCTTTTACAGTGGATGGGGAGAAAAAAGCTGTTTGACCTCCGGATTTTTTTGTACAGTTTCAATTTTTATGAAAATTTGGAATTAAGTTGTTATGTTATGTAATGTAAATTAAAATCGTAGCTAAATATGTAGAATAAATCTATTTTTATGTTGTGAGTTATATCTAACATTATATATTAACATTTCAACCCTTAAACATCACCCTTAATAACGAAATTTCAAAAAAAAAATGTTTTTTCATTTAAAAATAAACGCTTTTATTGAAGAAAAAAAATATTTTAACAGTTTACGGTATAACAAATATTTAAACACCGTAACTCAACCTTTAAATAACCATCCCTTATGAGATTTACAAAAAAAAAATTGACAAATTAAAACGATTTGATGATAAATAATTATTGTCCCGGAAATGAAGTTAAAAAATTGCAAAACCTAGCAATTTTTGTGTTCTGCATCGATTTGTATAAAAATTTGGAATTAGGCGCTTCAAACCCTCTACTTTAAATTCTATTTCATAGTGATGTGCAGTGAAAACTACCCCTAATTGTCAAAACTTATGGAATAACATTTTAAACCTTAAGATGAGTAAAATTTGGTTTGGATTAGTTGATTAATGATTGTTTAATGCTTTAGAATACAATTTTAAAATATTTCAACCCTTAAAAATCAATTGTTAGAGCTTAAATTAAAAAAAATATATTTACCCTAACAAAATGAATAATTTACCATAGTGATTTAATTTTAGAATGCTGTTGCTTAAAATATGTACTTATTTCATTTTGCAACTTTTTGACCCTTATAAATCAACCCTTATTATAGCTTAATTAAAAAAAGATTTATCCCCAAAAAATTAATAGCTTGACTGATTTAATAATTAAGAACTACCTGAAATATTACCAATTTCATTCTTTTGCAAATTTTCCATCCTTAAAAACCACCCCTTACAACATTGCAATTCTTATAAACCAATATAATAGATATAAATAGGAAAAGAAAGTAGAATTGCATACAAAAATTATACTGGTAAAAGTATAACGTATACCGATTTTATAGAATATTGTGCTCCGAAGTGGGCTAATCGACTTTTTCGAAAAAAAAGTTGATTGGTTTTTTAAACATAGCTCTTTTAGTTTTAATGATAGAAAGTTTGTTCAAAAATAATTTTGTAGGGTTTTTTAAGAGCTACAAGGCTATGTTAATTAAATCCTTTTTAATCCCTTAGTTTTAAAATGGGATGAGTTTAAAGGACTAGAATAAGGTGGTGCTCGCTCGTAAATAGAGGCTTTAAACGGCCATATCTGGCCAAATATTTATTGTACAGAAAAATATATGTAATGAAAAGTCTTTGTTATTAAAAAATCTATAATTTGGTACCCTAGCATTTTTTTAGTATCTCCAGTATTGTTGAAGTTATTTTAAAGAAAATGTCTATTTTTACGAAATTGCGGAAAATCGTTTTTCACTTTAAGCTCCAATTTTTCTAAAATTAAGCATTTTAATTTGGTTAAACTTCTAGAATGTATCAATAATACATATATAAAAAAATGCAAAAGGGTACAGATCTATTTTAATTAAGAGGGTAATTAGGGGGTTGTTTTTAATGATCTTTTCGTAGAAAAAAGTAGGGACCGACCTTATTTTTATTATAACTCACTCAATTTTCATGCTAAAAACTCTTTTTGTGTTTTTAAAAGAAAGGTCTTATTATATACTTTAAAAAGACCTTATATGTTTTCCTTGAAAAATGCAAACTTTTCCCGCTATTTGACTTTGAATCTTTTAAATTAAACATTTGACGAACAAAAGCTAACCATTAACAAGCCGTAGCTCGGTCTGTATTGGTTGTAGAGAAATTATAAAAAAACATTTTTTTCTAAGCTACAATTTTGCTTCCTACAGTTTTTTTGATAAAATGCATATTTTTAGAGTTGTTTGTGAAAACTCCATTAAAAACGTCGATTTTTTCGTCGAAAAACTTTTACTTTCAATCGCGAATAACTCGAAAAATATTACTTTTACGAAAAAAATGTATAAGATTTTTTTACTTAAAATTCCTTTTTTTATCGATTTCTGTAGTTAAAATGTAATTGGTGGTTGTCACCCCCAAGATGGGGTGGCAACCACCCCCAGGATAAAAGCACACCTCGGCATGATATAAACTTTGATCCTTGGGCTATTTCCTACCCTCTGTGAAAATTTTAAGTAAATCAATGCAGGACAAAAAAATTACTAGCCAAAATGCCTCATCTCCTGTGCTATTAGACCCCAAACTAGGCGCAATAAAAGGGACATTAAAATAAGCATTTTTGATACTTCATATTCACTCTAAAGGTGCTCGCCCACTAGCGCGACGCGATTAAATGCATCAGGGATACATGTCATCAAACTGAAGCCTGCCCACAGTGCCCACCTAGGCAACGCGACGCGACACCTCGAGACAAATCGGTAGAGCAAGCGACAATGTCGCGTGGCATTCGAGTCTCATCGGCCTCCTTCGGGTATTATCGTGAAGAATCTCACATGCTGCTCTGTTCTGTTGTCACTGCATTCGTTCATTTGTTGTTATTTTTGTGACCTTTGTATTTTACTATTATATTTTTTATAAATTAATCTAATTAAAAAAGTTGTTTAGTGGATTCTGATTTCAAGGTATGTGAAAGCAACTTTTTATTGGTGTTCTATAGAAGTCTGTATTAATCTAAGAAGTTCAAAAAACTTTTCTTCCGACATGCGAAAGTATTTGAAGTTTTTTTAAATCTTTTTTTAAATCTGGAAATAAGTGATGAAATTTTCCACGCGCATTTCCCTTTCCATTAATTTCATGGACCCAAACTCTCCTTTTCTTTTCTTTTCTTTCTCCCTCATAGCAGCAATTACTCCAAACACAAAAATATCTTCGTCCGATGAGCTCTTCATGACAACTGCAGTGGCGACAGACTCCAGCTTTAAGACGTTGCTCGCGTAGTTTGATAGCACACTTTCGAAATGTGTTACGGTTTTAAAACCTAAGATTATATTTTGAAAGCAAGGAATAAAAAGTATCTAGATTTGAATCCGGCACATTTTCTGTATACTTATATAAGTTTTTATTATTTGCATTTTTAAAGATAAATTCTAATTGTTAAATACAAACAGCTCAATTTTACTTGACAGACAATCGTGGGGATAAATTGGGCAAAAGAGGTTCATCTGTAACACTGATTATATTTTACGTCACACTGTCAGATTGCTGTTTGACGTCAGCTGAAGCACGTGTATTCTGTGATTAGTCCTACTTTTTTATCTAAACACTTTTGCTCTCTAGTCGGTCGGTGGTCAATAGAATGACCTATAAATAGGGATTGTATTCTAAAACGTTTTTGCTATAGAGAAAACAGCTACAAAAACTATAGCGGTACTATTGTTCACTGAGAGTTGTTGATGACTAGTTACTCTAGAAAGCTCTTTCTGAGAAAAGACTGAAAAAGAGCTACTTTCTTAAAAAAACTGTCTGAAAAATATATTTGTGCTTCATGGACGGTTACATCTGGGTTTGCAAAATCCTTTATGTTAAGTGGGTGTATTTTAAAAATGCTCGCCCACACTAGAGATATTTTAGCAAAATTGGCATTAGTCCGTTGTTAATAACACACACACACACAAACACAAAATTGCAGTTATTACCACAGTTTATCACATTATTGATCCCGAAAATATTAAAACATTTTTTTCTTGTCACCGGTAAGTCTCGGCGTAGACTAAAACAAAGGCTCATTTCTACGGCTTTAATCTTGTTTAGCTGGGAAAGGATATGTGTCAGTTTCCATTTTGTGGTAATTTTCCGAGTTGGATAATCATTTTAATGGTTTCCTTAGATAAATAGAGGTGCAATTTATGTTAAAATTTATTCATTAAAAAAATATTTAACATCCTGAATATCGTTAAAATTTTATAAAATACCTAATTATATCTCAAGATGTAAATAAGGTAGCAAAGGTTTTAATTGTTAAAAGAGTTCATTTACTAAAAAAAATATTTAACATACCTGCATTTTCGAATTAAAAATATTGCTAATGCAACGACGCCTAATACCAATATGATACAGGATACTGAGACCTGAAATAAAATATATATTTAATTAAATTTTATAATATATATATATATATATATATATATATTATATATATATTTATATATATATATATATATATATATATATATATATAATATATATATATATATATATATATATATATACAGATAGACAGTAATCCCCCAGTAATCCACTTAGACCTCATGCACACGGTGGATATGGCATCGGCAGATGACTGGGCTCACAAACGCTGTGGGACACCAAGCGCCAGCCATCTGTGTAGATGGCTCGAGGAAAGGAGGCCGCACAGGCTTCGGTTTCTATGTAGAAAGGACAAACTACAAGTTCTATGGAACAATGGGAAAATATGCAACCGTATTTTAGGCGGAAGTTATGGCAATAGCCAAAGCCTTAGAATACTGCCTTTATAGAAGATACAGGGGAAAAATAACTATATGTACTGAAAGTAAGGCAGCGATCGGGGCGCTAACAAATACAGTGCACAGATCAGAACTTACAAATAGATGTCGGGAAGCAATTAACAAACTAACGAAAACCGCCAGAGTCACCCTGCTATGGGTCCCTGGACACAAAGGGATCCCGGGGAATGAAATGGCTGACAAACTCGCCAATTTGGGAGCTGAGGACAATGGACCTGAATATACCGTGGGAATCTCTTACAACACGGATATGACAGAGATAGCAACATGGATAGAGAAACAGTTTGATGAGAACTGGAAAAAGACAAAAGCCAGACAATCAAAGGCTATTATTGGGGAAGAACTATGGAAGGACCTACCGATGAACATAAAGGACTTCAATAGGGTGCAAATGAGAAACCTGGCAGGCATACTGACAGGTCATTGTAGAAACAGACACTATCTCAACAAGATAGGAAAAAGCGAGACAAGTACATGTAGATGGTGTGGAGAGGGAAGAGAGGACGCCATACATGTACTTAGAGATGGCCCAGCACTAGGGCACATCAGGGGGAAATGTCCAGGTACGGCATGGCTGGACCTAAATGACATAAGATTCCTACCACTAACTCGCATCACTAGTGAGGAAATTGGGGCTCTAGTAAGCAAAACGACAGCACCATATCATTGTAAAAGGAATGCATACGTAAGGGACAGTACAGAGTGACGGAACCTGTGTATGCTTAAGGGTTGGTGTATAGCATAATAGGCTTAGGCCTCAGTGCTCAGGGCCCCAGCGAGGGAACTCATCATGCTACAATAGATATATATATATATATATATATATATATATTATATATATATATATATATATATATATATATATATATATATATATATATATATATATATATATATATATATATATATACATGGTTAGTTCTGGTTAGCAAAGCGGCTTTCCCCAATTATATTTCAGACGAAAAATTGCGGAGACGTATTAGTAATTTTGTATAAAAGTTTTAATAATATATAAAAAAGTCACTACAATCGAGGCCAACTAATATGATATTTATTTATGTGAAAATAAACGAAGGTTAAGAGCTTCTTAAATATAACTGTTATACATTGTTAAATTCAGAAAAAGAAGCACTATTTACTCACGTATAAATTCAATATGGCGCTCATAAAAAAAATAAAGTTGATGATGGTGACCGAGTGACGAAACGTCATGTGTGAAATGTAAAAGCACTACCAAATAGCGCAAAAAAGTGGCAAAGTAAATGTGCAACTTATTTTAAAATACGTTTTAAAATAGAACCAGAAAAAATAAAAACGATTTTCAAAAATTTCGGTTTTTCTCAAATATTTTCAAAAGTCTAGAAATTTTAAACCTTCTATACGGCATATTATTACTTACATAAATGCGCAACTTTGCCTCAATTTATTTATCTTCGTATCCCCTAGTTTTCGAGATCCTAATAGAGAGGGCCAAATTTGAATAACCCTGTATATGGGATAGAAATGCCAAGTTAAAATATTGTTTTCTGGCAAAACTATTGTAAATAAAAATTGGAAAAGTTGTTAATACAAGACTCACTCTTAATCAGAATTCTATATCTGATCAAAACATGAATATAACAAAAGGGCAGCATCTCAACCCTTCACTGTATTTTTTTAGAAAATAATGAAGTTGTAAAACAAGACCAATTTTTATCAGAAGCAAAAAATTAATTAGATTGGTCCCTATTTCGAATAAAACTGGATATATTAAAAAATTATTAATTTTTAAAAATTTCTTGATCCAAAATCCTTATACTTAGTTAGTAACCTAACTTTTAAACATTAAATATATAAATAAACATAATTTAATTACAGAATCTTAACGTTTTTTTTTTTAAATAAATGTTCGAATATTTCTCCCTTTCTCCATTTTCTGTAAATAATCGTTTGGAATGATTATATTTTATTTACATTGGACGGATAGGGTCATTCAACGATAAAACATTAATGAAATTTAAAAATAAAAAAAAAATTGAAATAGCCATCTGGTGTATTTTTTTCGAAGAATCCTAAAGAAAGCCTGAGAAAGTGATTTGAACTGAATCAAAAGAGATACAACATAAAATTTATATCTTAATTGGATACCTTATTTATTAGTTCGTATTTGAAAGCGTTTTATTTGATTGAATTAACATATATACGTTCGCGATTTAAATTGGGAAATAAATAAAAAACAAAATAAATAAAGTAAAGACCTGAAATGCCAAACCAAAAAAGTCAATATTTTGTCAAAGTCCAGCGTTATAATGTAATAATAGTTATTTATGGTACTTGTGTGTTATATTGAAAATAAGTCACTCGAGAAAAATGTATACCACGAGGCCGTCAGGCTCCTTCTTAACCATCCTAATGATCAGTTCATCCAACAAATGAGAAACTATAACACACGAGCAGTAGGTTTTATTATAGAACTGAAAAAACTAACGGGTATTTTTTGGAAATGAGTCTCTTTTAAAGCAGGATTTATAAATTCTTATTTCCTGACATTTTGCGTTGACGTTTGGCGCGTATGCTGCAGCTGCATGCACAGTCTCAATTTACTTTTAGTCTGAGCATTCAAGATTGGATTCAAGTAGGTTATTTTCGGTTGCCATTAAACTTAAAATATTATTAGCAAATATTAAAATAAATTTTAACGTTGTTAGATTCTATTGTCCCAAAAACTGTTTTTAGAGTCAAAAAATGAAAGAAATCGATGAGAATTATGATGCTGCAATGCAGATATTACCAAAAAAATCCGAGATTGTTATCAGAAGGAGTGCAAAGTTTTAAAAATAACTGCAATCGAGAAAGATGAAATGAATTGACGAAAACGTTTAGCTGGCTTATTTTTTACATTTACAGAAAAAATTAGGCTCATCGTCTTACTGGACTAAATATTCTATGCTTCGCTCGACCCTTCATCTGTATAAGAAAATCGACATTTCAAAACATGGCAAATTAACTAGTTTCTTGAAAAGTAAATCTCAAGAATACAAAACCAAAAAGAAACGAAATCGAAACCTCTTTACGACAGGCCCCCGACAGTGAGTATTTACTAATGAAAGTAGCTTTGATTATGGGGATTACTCAGGATTGTAGATGTGATGAGTTAAGACATTAAAAATTTAAAATGTTTAAGATAAAGGAATTAATTATTTGTTGTGTTTCCAGACACAAAAACTTAAAAGACAAATTTTACTATTCTTAAAGAAGGATTTCCAATAAACTTTGTTGATTTGTGTAAAAAATACATTTCTGTGCGGTCAAAAAACACCAGCCACAGTCGCTTTTTTGTCTTTTATAAAAAAATGGCAAATGTAGAAATCAGTCTGTGGGTATAAATACCATGTCAAAAATACCCTCAAAAATTGCTGCGTATTTAAACCTAAATGATCAAAAACTATACACCGGTTGCTGTTTAAGAAGATCCTCTGTTACCGCACTAGCTAATGCGAGGGCAAACATGACAACACTTAAGCGCCATGGAGGATGAAAATCATCATCAGTAGCTAAGGGCTACCTTGAAGAAAAACAAAATTAAAATTGCTGAAAAAATTCAATGCACCATTAAACAGTCAAGCAGTTGTGTCGGCCTAATAGAACCCTCGACCTCAACTTCCATTGGAAACATGGAAAATTTAACAATATCCAATTCATCCAAAACTATGTCTTTTTCATTTAATATTAATGTTAATTTAAATAACTGTAATAATAAGAAATAAATACATATTTTAGAACAAGAGAGTAAGTTATAAACCGTTACCCACTAGTGGGATATGGTTTATAGCACACTATTGTGATCTCTTGTATGGTACATTCCACAATAATTCCTTGATTTCTGACCGCAATAAAATTTAAATGACAACCCTCAGTGGTAAACCCAGCCATAAATAAGCCTGACAAATATCTATAGTGTAGGCACCGCACCTTTTGAAAGGGAACAGGTCCTGATTTCCTATTAATATCAATAGTTTAGGTTAGCTATTTTGGATGGTCAAAATAATCAACGAAAATACCTTGAAAACGTCCAAGACGATGATGAACTAAGACCAAAAAGACTCGTTTATAGAACCCTGCAATTTGCTTAACATACTGTGCAGTGTATATCGGAAATTTCAAATGATTATGTAATTGTGAAACGTTAACAACAGTTCAGAATGTTTAACAAAATGTAAGATTTTAACAGGTTTGCTATAAATATTGATACACAGACAATAACGTTATGTTAAAATTTAAACCGTGTTAACTTAAAGTTGCTAAAGTCTATTGTAGAATTTAACAAGTTCTGATTCTATACTGCAATAATAGTACTAAAAGTAGGTACAATAATAAATAAAGGAAATTTAAAGGCCGGACCTACATGCGGGTACCCAAAGTTTATGGAGTTTTACAACTAACAGTAGCAGGTAAAACAAGAAATCAACGAATTATTGTGGAACGTACTGAACCTTGCAGGTGTTGGGTCAAAAAATAATAAATTTTCGACGGATCACTTTATATTCTCACCACATAATATGTAAAACGGGTTTATGATCAAAGCTTTCGGGAAATTTATTTTATCAAGACTAAACGGTTATAAAACTTTGATTTTTTCAGTTATGGCATTTTAGATATTTATTAATACCCATTTTTTAATTTAAATCGCAAATTTCTCATTGTTATTAAAAATGAAAATGAACCAA
Source organism: Listronotus oregonensis (assembly GCA_019359885.1). NCBI lineage: Eukaryota > Metazoa > Arthropoda > Insecta > Coleoptera > Curculionidae > Listronotus > Listronotus oregonensis. The sequence goes on from JAHBCN010002247.1 coordinate 133,207, forward strand.
TAAATAATTTTCCCATTAATAATTTTGTGTACTATTTTTTTGTTTTAATTTAAATAATTTTCCTAAGTATTTTTTTAGATTTTACGGAAAATTTCACATTATTTTTAAACAGCAGTTTTTAAATGGTTCCAAAAAATCGTTTGGCGAAATAGCTAGAGATCTGACTGACCAACTTAATATTTATTACAATTTGGACCAATGACATTGGTATTTAATGCCTCATTTAAAAAATTTGCAGACAGCTACGCAATTATATAGGGTGTACAGAATATGTGGACAATCTCTCAGAATCTGATAGAAAACCAAAAAATATTATGACAAGTTTCTATAGACTTTTTTTCTACGACCCTCCCTTACCGAGATACAGGTACATAACGGACGCCTCTGAAAATCGAGTTATTTTTTTAACTTTTAAAATACTAGGCGTAATTTATTGTTTTTTAAAATGAAGGCTATTAAATAAGTCTTCTTAAAATGAACCCATTAAATCATATTTGGCTTATTTACGGCCAAGTGATGATCGCGTTGTTATATTTAGCACTTGTTAAAAGTTAATAACGGTTTAGAATGTGTAACAAAACGTCATTGTCAGTGTTATTCAATGATTTTAGTAGGCAACCTGTCAAAATCTGACATTTTGTTAAACATTCTAAACCGTTATTAACTTTTAACAATTGCTAAGTCCATTGCTAAATTTAACAACGCTCGGCCGTTAGTTTGCCAGGGACGGACTAGCTCTGACACAATAATAGCAATTTTTTAACACTCGGTATGATAAAGGCTCAACAATATTATTTTTTTTAAATTGTTAATTTTTTTACATTATACAGGGTGTTTTCTAATTGTACGTCAATATTAAGGGACGCAATTTTGATTCCATTTTAAGAAGAAAACTACATATGAACGTGTGTCCTAAACGTCTTACCTTTTGAGATACAGGGTGCTAAAATTTTCAAAAATAAATAATTTATTAGTAATAACTGTAATACCACTTTAAATATTTTAATGAAATTTGACATAAATATACTATGTATCAAGAAGCATTTTTTAGTGTACCAAATTTTTTTATTTCCACCAGTGGCGTTCGTACAGAATTTGACCCGCATCTTTTGGCAATTAAAAAAATGTGGTTCCCTTAAAAGTCTTCTTGATTCATAGTACATGTATGCTATATTTCATTAAAATATCTAAAGTGGTATTACAGATATTAATAATAAATGATTTATTTTTAAAAATTTACCACCCTGTGTCTTAAAAGTCAAGACGTTTGGGACATACGTTCATATGAAGTTTTCTTCTTAAAATGGACCATAAACTGCCTTCTTAAATATTGACGTACAATTAGAAAACACCCTGTATAATGTAAAAAAAATTATCAAACATAATATTTTATTTCCCGTAAACAGTTGATTTTATCGATGTCAATCAAGAGTACCTTTTTTTAGTTTAAGGTTAAAGCTATCTAAAAATAATATTGTTGAGCCTTTATCATACAGGGTGTTAAAAAATTGCTATTATTGTGTCAGAGCTAGTCCGTCTCTGCAAACTAAATAAGCCAAATATGATTTAATGGGTTCATTTTAAGAAGACTTATCTAGTAACCATCAAATTAAAAAAATATCAAATTACGCCTAGTATCTTAAAAGTTATTAAAAAAACGATTTCCAGGGACACCTATATAAGCATGCTATTCGTAGGTAGGCTTCTTGAACCAAACATCTTGACTTTCAGGGGCAACTTAACTTGTAGATATTACGAAATGTGAATTATATATCATTATATTATGCTAAAATCGCACATATATTTTAATTAAAAAAAAGTAATATTTTTAAATACGGAGTTTGGTTTTTTAAGTGTCGCATAAAATATTTATAAACTGAAACGAGAGTATACATTGATTTTAGGAAATTTCAACAGGCTTGTTTCCAAAACAAAACATACCAGTATTTTGCTTGTTTTTCGTAAATAAATTTAACTTACCCATGAATGACTCTCATCAGCCCTTTTTAATGCTGCATTGTTTTCTACGCCATTTTTCACTTCCACTTTCATTTTGCATTTTACTTTTTAATCGCGATTGCCTTGACTCTCAGAGCATCAGAGGCAGACAAAAAAGAAACAAAGCACAACTGGTGACAAACGAATGACCATAGCCAACTCGAGACTCGGGGACGGGATTATTTTCCGACGAAAATTAACATAGTTATCAGATTTTCCTAATGCTTTTAGTTATTTTTACAATGATTTAATAACATAAACAGAAAAAAGGTGTTTCTGAAAGGTTTTCCGGTGCTGTGTGATTTGAGTGTAGAGAGGAAATGCTGAAGGAAAGAAAATAAACGGTGGAAAACACGCAACGCGTGCTTGAGTGCTTTGTTGCCAAATTGCCCCAAAGAAAATTGGGTAATTTTCTAGTATTTAGATACCACCCCGATTTTAATAATTTTGGTGGACTTTTTTAAGGCGCTTATAAAGAATCTGAATTTTTTTTGGAAACGTTTTATTTTCGAGTTATCTATCATCACTCCTGTTAACGAAGCTAACCATTTTGTATGATATTTTTCTTTTGGCACACATTTATTTTGATAAATGACTGTTTTTTGGATGGAATCAAGAATGTCAAGAAATGTGGGAGATGGTATTTTCACTGTAACGCCTACGTGAATGACTTTGTTCTGCTGAGCTTGGCTGCTCGTAAGTAAAGGATGAGTATTGGCAGAATTTTTTCGCCACAGCGAACATAATGGTGTCTTTACGGCATTAAAATTAACAAGATTTTTGTGTTTTTGCATTTCCTGTGCTTGTTTTCCAAATCAGGTTCGGAGACTGACTTAAGAAAATTAAAATTAATGATGATCAGCAAAACTGTAAATGGGATAAAAGAGAGATAGAGACGGTACGAATAGGTAGAAATGCGGAACTAGTCATAAAATTCACCCCGGCGCAAAGTCAGTTACAATCTCATGGGGTCCAGTGCTGCTGTATGCTCTTGCCTGATTATTTTACTTTAATTTAATTATATCCTTCCCATAGATCAAAAGATAAAAGAAAAACAAAATAAATTTTTATTTGGTACAGTTTAAATTCCTTCACACATAAATTTTAGCCAAAATGTGGCAACCCCGCGGCTCGTTGAAAATGATATCCCTTTGCCCTCCACCTACTGTGATTTTCCAGAGAGTCGATCGAAAACAACTGAATGACGCTTGCGCCTACTCTATAACTTTTAAGGCGACACATATAATGACGCCATCAGTTGATTGCTTATACATTTATTCACTGATTAATACATTTTTTGAAGATGCTTCTGTCTGATCGTAAAAAAAGGCGTACTGATTTTTTTGTTGTTGGGTATCGTTAAAAAGGTCTCCTAAAATACAATTTAATTTGTAATAGAAATTACAGCCAAAAATTTAGTTCTAATTTTTAAAGCAATTGACCAAAAAATATTTTATAGAGCTAAAGGCTTTAGAAAAAATAAATGACTGCTGTTCAGTAGTGTATTTTATACAGGGTGTTAGAGAATGTTGTAAGGAAATTTTAGGGGCAGATTGTACATCTAAAAATATGAAAATAAGTTCATATAAACATGGTTTCGAAAATGCTTCGTTTTTATGATACGGGGTGTGTAAAGGTTTTTGTCTTTTATAGGTTATTTCATATTTCTCGAAAACCCGTGAAGATATTGAGATGAGGTTTTGTACACGGAAATATATAAATATAGGTCACATTTACATGTACCAAATTGATTTCTAAAGCACTTACATCAGTGGCGTTCGTGCCGTTAAGTCCTTATTTTTAGCGAAAAAACTGTACGCCACTGGTTTTTGCAAAAATTAGTATTGCTTTCTTAAAGCCAAATGCTTAAGAAGTATCTCTTGAACTTTTTTGTTCTGACTCATCGTTTTCGAAATAAAAATAAAAGTACACTTATCTGTTTCCCAAAGTATTTATAATTTTAATATTTTACTTGTACTAATTGTTTAGGAACAATGTATTCGATTTTAACTTTAGATTAAATGCTGGAAATGGCTTCCCTCTGCTAAAGCATGCATTAAGCTTTAAATCGCATTCAAATATTTCTTCTGAACCTTTAAAATATTTGAGGTGTCTGGCGAAAACAGCTTATTATACGAATTAATAAATTAATTTTTATTTCGAGAGTTCAGGAGGTACTTTTTAAGCAGAATTAAACTGGCTTTAAGAAAGCAATACAATTTTTGTGAAAATTAAGAACTTACCGGCACGAACGCCACTGATGTAAATCACTTAGAAAACAATTTTGTACATGTAAATATGACCTATAATAATACATTTGCTTGTAGCAAAACTTATCTCAATATCTCCATGGGTTTTTGAGAAATGTGAAATAAACTATAAAAGGCGAAAAACTTTTAATACCCCGTATCATAAAAACAAAGCATTTCCGGACCCATGTAAGAATGAACTTTTTTTCATATTTTTAGATGTATAATCTGCCCCTAAATTTTCCTTCACTACATTCAGTAACACCCTGTATATTGATGTTTGGTAAATAATGTCTATATTTTTTCCTAAAATTTTATGCAAACGGAGCTCTTTTATAAACGGGCCATTTTCTTTTAAGAATGACAAATGAACGAAAATTCTTCTTATTGGTTTACAGTGGCAGATCTAGGATTTTTAAACTTTTAATTTGTACAAAGTTAGACATGGAACCCATACCAAATACATACCGGATGCTATTGGCCTCGAGGAGAACACTTTAGTAAAGAAAATTTTGATTTTGGAATTTGCGAAAAAAAGTTAACTTTTTTGGGTACCCCTTCCTTTAGAGAAGTTTCAAAAGCGAATTCTTTTTTCGTATTTTTTTCGTGAATTGATCAAAATTTATTGTCAAATCTCAGATTTTGCAAAATTATCTGTATTTTTCTAAAAACCATGGCTAGTTAAATTTTTTTCACTCAACAATATTAAATATGTTCTATCAGCGTTTCTCAAAGTATGTTCCGCGGAACCCTGGGGTTCCGCACGACTTCGGAAAAGATTCCGCGAAAAAAAAGTTTCTCTGAGTCCAGAATCCTGACTGGATTTTCGACTTACGTATTACCGAAAAATAAGTATCGCATGCAATAAGCTGGACGCGGAGCCCGATATGAGACTGCAACTTTTATCAATAAGACCCAGTGGCAGCTCTTGGATTTTTAAAATTTTTTATCTAAAAAGTGAGATATGGAATTCACACTAAATTTACCAGATGCTATTGGCCTTAAGGGGAACACTGGTAAAAAAATGAAATTTGCTAGTAAATAATCGGACTATCAGAAGCAAATCCTCTATTTGTATTTTTTTTGTGAATTTGATCAAATGTTATCGTCAAAACTCATATTTCGCTAAATTATCTATGTTTTTCTCATGCCTGGGAAGTGGCGCCTCCAACAACACTTAGCATTCTTGACTCCATACAAAGAAGAGCTGTTCGTCTTATTAATGATCCCACACTTACAGAAAAGCTTCCTTCCGTTGCCCACCGACGGGCTGTAAGGTATCTGTCGGTTTTTTATAGGTTTTTTGATGGCTCCGAAGAGTTGGCGAGTATAATTCCTCCTCTGACAGCTCCCAGTAGAGCAACACGTAGTGCCACTTTTATACATCCTTCGATCGATTCCTATAATTTAAAATGCAAAAATATTTATTTAAGGGTTCCGTGTTTATTTTTCCTGTTAAGAAGGGTTCCATATGTGAAAAAGTTTAAGAAACGCTGTTAAAAGTTTATAAAAAAAGGGAACACTTCGGTCCTGGTCCCGGAGTATAGCGAAATAAGTGCGCTGAGTCCTATTGACCCCTATAAAAAATGCAGAAATTTTTGCGAAATTTTAGATTTGACGATAAAATTTGATGAAATTCACGAAAAAATACAAATAGAGGATTTGCTTTTGAAAGTCTGATTTTTCCTAAAAAAAACATTTTTCGAAAATTAAAAAAAAAAGTTTTGTTGACCAAAGTGTTCCTCTTGAGGCCAATATCTTCGGGTATATAATTGGCATGGGTTCAATGTCTCATTTTTTAGATAAAAAAATAAAAATCCTAAATACGCCACTAAGCTTCTCAGGCTATACCAAAACGAAGGTGATTAGGTGATACATTTTTAAACCTTACTCAACTGCGACGAAACCTGGGTTTACCATTTTACGCCAGAATCAGAAAGATCAAGGTTAGAGAGGCTTCACTTTAAGTTGCCAAAAACCAAAAAAGCAAAGGTTGGACCTTCAGCCGCTTAAGTACTGGTCACCATCTTTTGGGGCAGTGAGGATGTGTTGTTGGTCGATTTTTAAGAGAAAAAAGTACCATTAGTGCCTCTTATTATTTTGATAGGCTTACTCAAAAAATCAAATATGAGTTTTGTTCAAAAAGGAAAAACCGTTCAATCTAGAGTGGCATTCTAATGCACGATAACGCCCAAACTCATACTGCCCAACTAACTACTGTCCTCAAAGAAATCAATTTGAAAGTTCTTTTCCGTCCACCCTATAGTCTGGATAACACCATGTGATTTTCATCTTTTTGGTTGCTGAAAAAGTCGGGGCTCAAAATTTCAGGATGATGTTTTTTTTTATCTTTGGACAGTCCACGAAGGCTGATGCCTAAGTACTAATGTACCGTGTGTGTCTTAAGAGTGGTGAGAGAAAGTTTGTTCACACGGGACTTAAATATTTGGGGACTGGGAGGAGAAGGAAAAACTTCTGCGGGTAGCAGGTTTCAAAGTCTGGACACTCTAGGGGAACGAAAAAAGCGGAAAGTTCGGAGCCTCGCCAATTGAACTATAAAAGGATGCAGGTTCGAAAAAAATGTCAGTATAGGGTTTTGCTTATGATTAAATAATATATAGTTCAAAAAAGGCTTATTTGTTATACCATTTTAACTTATATTTTGTTTTAATATTATGTCTGTAATTATGTATATATATATATATATATATATATATATATATATATATATATATATATATATATATATATATATATATATATATATATATATATATATATATATATATATATATATATTATTATTTTTGTTTAAAGAATTGTTATTTAATTTTCTGTATGATTTACTTTTGTTAAATTTGTTAATTAAATTTGTATAAGAATTGCTAGTGAAGTTTACATTCTTTTAATGCTAAATGCTAAATGACATCCAAAAAATATTGACATATTAGGGCAGCAAAAATATATTAGCCTATGGGCGGCAAAAGTTGGCAAAACACCAAGGACTTTATCTTTTATCCGATTGTTAGTTGTGGCTTCTAAGATAGTTTTTGTGGATTTCGATTTTCAAAAGCCTGACTTTGTTACACGGTTTAGAAAACCATGGTTTGTGATTTGAAGTCATAGGGTTCTTTTGGTATGGGGAATATAGATCTCAATACCTAGTTGAATTATTTTGGTTAGTTGTTTACATATTTAGGAAGGATTGTGAGTGGAAAAGTAGGTAGGATCCCAAGGATACGTGGAAATCCATCCCAGTTGGCCAAGTTGTAGTGCCAGATTGTTCGTGGCGGCCGCATTGAGTTGCCTTAGAATGTGTAGATTATGATACGGAGACCACACCATGATCTGAGCGACCAAGGGGAGCAGTTACTGATGCTTGGTACAGTTCGGTGGTGGAAGTAAAAAAGAGATCTAGGGGGTTAGAATTGTGGGTGAAAACCCTAGGGAAGTAGGTAGGTTCCATAAGTTGCTGATTGCAAAATTTTTGGCTGCTCTGCATTGTGTGTCAGTTTTTGTAGAACCTAGCCAGTTAGGGCCTTTGCGATACATTTTAATTCAGTTGCTTTTGCTTCTGACATTTTCAATTAAAAATGGCCCGATTACAGATCCAAACACATACTTTTCAAATTTTAACAATACCTTATTTAAACATTAATAAAATATATAAAGAGAAAAGGCCAGTTGTTTTAAATTTACGAGGGAGGTCCAAATATGACCGGGAATATTATCTTAAAACCAAATGAATGACCCTAGACACAATTCCGTCATAACATTTTTATATCGGTTTTTTCAGAAGGCGTTTATAAAATGATCACTTCAAATGTGTTTGCTTAGTAACTGTCAAAATTAAAATGTAGACATTGAGTGTTTTCCATGCGTAGAGCCTAATAGTTGATTTTTTTGTAAATGAGGGTGTCATATCAAGTTTTGCAAAGCTTTCGACCATAAAACGGGTAATTTACCTACTTAGGTAACATGTTTAAGGAGGGCCTTATTCTTGCACAAAGAAAAGTTTATGTCAATAAAATGTCACAAACATTACAAATTAGTGTATAATTAGACTGGTAATTATGAAACAAAAACAACTGCTAAGCTTTCCCAGTTGTGATCTAAAATTTTCAAACTTTTAATTTTTAAACAGATGCTATTGGCCTCAAGGGGGGAACACCTTGGCAAAAAAAAAATTTTGGAATTTGCGAAGAAAACTTAATTTTTTTAGGGTGCCTTCAAAAAAACAAAAAGTTTTAAAAGCAAATCATCCATTCTATTTTATATGTATTTTTTCGTCAAGTTGAGCGTATTTTTTCGTCAAATGCCAGATTTTAAAAAAATATCTATGCTTTTCTAAAAACCATAGCCAGTTAAAATATTTTTATCTAAATATTTTAGATGCCTCCAATTTATAAAAAAATAAAGATATTTTTGCGAAATTTGGAATTTGACGATAAAATTCGATCAAACTCACAAAAAAAAACAAATAGAGAATTTTTCTTTGAAAGTTCGATTTTTACCTGGGAGGGCACTCAAAAGAATCAACTTTTTTCGCAAATTTCAAAATAAAAATTTGTAATAAGTAAAGTCCGCATCATATGGTATTTTTTTTAAGTTTTATTCGAAATATGACTTTGGCATCAATTTCTACTTCAATTGAAATAAAAAATTAGCCAAAAAAAGGGTCCCGTGATTCGCATTATCTGTCTTTAATTTTTTTCACAAAAATTCTAGAAGTGGGTCCCTTTCTAGAAACATCGAAAAAAAATATTAGAACAAGATTTTCTAAATCCAATTTTTAGCCCATATGCAAAGTTTAAAATATACCGTGACCGCCAAAAAGACGGATTTTTTTAAAATTTATAAATTTTTATTGATTTGAAAAAATTTAAAATAAAACATTAATAATTTACACCCAATTTCCGCCTTATATTTGAATGCTTCTCGTATATGTTTTAATAGAAATATTCATATTGGGAAACTGCGGTCTTAAATTTATAAATTATTCATAACACTCCTTTTTTAGTAAAAACGATTTCTTGATGGTAATAATTAGTCTGGTCAAAATAGAAATTTTAATTTGCATAACTTCCAGAAAGCTAAATATTGATGTAGTTTTTAGGTGCACTATTATAAATAAAATGTCAAAAGTCCTCATCAATTTAATGTGTGCAAAAACATTTATTCAAGGTCAAAGGTCAAAAATATTAATTTCTCGTAAACGGTATATTTTATCGTAAAAATAGATTTAATCAAAATTGTATGAAATAATCTACAAAATTTTTTCCTATACTTTTTTACTACTAATCACCATTCGCGAGATATAGCGATTCTTAAACTTGAGGAAATCGTATTCTAGAAAATATGCACACATTTCTACACCATCCATAAGGTTATTGTACTTGACGCTTTTTTTAACGAGATTTTTCTAGTAGATTTACTTCACGATTTATTGCGTTTGAGTTTTCTTAGATAATAATGTATTTACTATAAATGGTACTATTAAAAATAATTAAACAGGCATAAACCATTTGTTAATTTATAAAAAATATTACTCTGATTAATATTCTTCAAGGCCGCCGGCAGTGGGAGAGTCAAAGGGGATCTCTTGGCCTCTCCTGGGTTTTTAAAAATTACTTAAAATAAAACAATTTTTGTCTTAATCCTTAAATTTTACAATATCGCCTAGAAATTAAAATGAGTATAATTATTATTTAAAAATTAAAGTTGCGGTATTTTTTGTGTTATTACTTCAATTAATTCTAGACTAGTAAATTGACTTTACTTTTTTGACCCCCTCTACATTTTTTTTTGGCGGCGGCTCTGATAATCTTTAAATCCTTGAGTTATATCGTTTATGCTTTCTTGTTCTTTCTTTGGCTGGATATCTGTAAATGGTTTTAAGAAAGATGCATTAGTTAACTCCTCATCGATATCATAAAAATCTTCATCTGTTGCAGTCAATTCAACATTGGAGCAGGACAGGCCTTAACAATAAATACCCACTGGTAAATATATCAGTCCATCGTTTTTACAGCCACATTTTGTGTTACAAAAAATGGTGTTAAGCATTTTTTTGGAGCAGGTGGGAGTAAAGTTTTATTCCTACCCCGGTCTTCTGGATCCAGTTGATTGCCGAGCCACACTTGAACTTGATAATATACTCGATATAGGTGTTGACGAGCAGAATAAAATGTTGGATGATGACAAGATAGTAAAACTTTTTTATTGTTACGTGTATTTTTTATAAAACTTAAATATCTATACTTGTCGATGCAATCAATGTTTTTGAATTTCCATACAAAGCAACAAGAAAGCGAATCCCGTTTCTGATCATGACTTGTGGAGAAGAGTCAATCTTTTTAAATACTTTTGCACAATTGATTAAATTCTGTTTTTCAAATTATTTAAAAACTTATTTCACCCATTTTGTAAATTATTTATGTAATTACGCAGCCAGTTATTTTATGTTATGGCAATAAAAATAAAATATGGTTTTGGCATTTAGGACAAGCAGATAAACTCTTTGATGAATATATTTTTGATTGCTGTTGTTTCTTAAAATTTAAACACATTTAAATTTGTTTTTAAAATCCTTTCTGAGAATATACAAACAGAATTGCTCTATCTCTTACGATTTTCTCAATTCCCCGTAAATACGACAAAAATGCGCCACCCTGTACATTGGAGGCGTAAGCGTGCATATTATTATTTTCTATATTTCAAATCCTGATATCTCAGGAACAGTGATTCGCAGAAAAAAAACAATTTTGTAGATAATTTCAAAATCTACCATTTTGATTATATATATTTTAAAAACAGAGCTTACTGTTTACGAGAAAAATTCAAAAAACTGATATTTTTGACCTTTGGCCTAAAATAAATCCTTTTGCACACATAGTATCGATGGGACTTTTGACATTTTATTTATAATAATATACCTAAAACCTCTACCGATATTCAGCTTTATGGAAATGTATGCAAACCCACACTATTTTTTGTCTATTTTGACTGGACTACATTTAGTATAGCCATAAATTAAGACAAAACATTTATTCCAAAAAATATTTAAATTCAATCCTATTTAATAATCAAAATTTATTTTAATATATTTTATGACAATACATTGCAAAAATGCATATTAGTTACATAACAATTTGCAACACTTTTGGATTCGATTAATTTAGCTAAAAGTAGACCAAATACTTTTATCTTGACCTATCTTCAAGGTCTCCAAATTATGATGTAGTATAAAAATCATCTAATATTAAAAAATAGCATCAGTTCATCATCTGCCAAGAACAGAGAGAACAATGAAGACAGTAAGTTCTTTTTAAATGTATTTTGTCCTAAAGATGGTGGTCGGTAATTAATAAAGTCATATACAAACTATACAGTGTGATTTAAAAAACATATACCATGGCTTAATTGAAGATTTGTTGGCCAAAATTAAGAAAAAAAGTTATATACGAGTATACGTAGTTTTAAGATACAGGGCAGGGTGCAAAAGAAAATTTTTTGATTGGGATTTTTCTTTTATTTTCAAATCGGATTTTTTGATGTGAAAATAAACTAGGTACAGTTAGAACATTAACCAAAATACACTTTCTGATGATAAATTTTTGTTACTATTATGGACCAGTGGAGTAGCTTTAGGCAATTTTATTGATTATTTACCATTGTTATAACTTTTTGATATTAAATTTATTAAAATAATTTTTAGTCGAGCCCAAAGGCCGTCATTGGCTGGAATTTGTTCCTAACATTTTGCTAGCACTGTGGCAAGCTTCTTTTGAGGTGAGGAAGGATCCCAGAAGAAGCTTGTCACTCGTGCTAGCGAAACGTCAGGAAGAAATTTCAACCAACGACGGCCTTTAAGTCCGAATAAAAATTCTTTTAGTTTAAACACTGGCCGCGAAAGCCTGAGTCAATTTTTTATTATAAGTAGTAATTTGGTACATGGTGCTTATTTTTAGCTTAATTCGGCTTAAAAAAGGTACTCTTAAATTAATTCGATAATCCTAATGGATTTATTATATCAAATTATAATCTTGCATAATTGTAGACAAAATGACAAACGTCAAAGGTGGGAACCATAATATGGTATTAAATAATTGAAAGTTTCGTTAAGCTTTTAAATTCCGTTTTTCTTTCCATTTCCAAATTCCAATTAACGAAGAACACAAGAACCTTCTCTGGCTTTAAATTTAATGTATTTTTCTTTTTTTAGAAGCTGATTTTGCTATTTGTGTCAGTGTTTTACCTGGTGTGTGCTGAAGATCCATCAGACCCAACAAGATCCAAACGTGGCATTTATGGAGAACAACCTCCTGTAAACAGCATAGGTTTTAACTTACCTCAGCCTCAGCATAGCACCTTATATGGAGTTCCAGAACATCATTCCGTTGTACAGAATCACCAAGTACATTATCCAGTACCACAACCTCACCCGATAATACACAAGGAACCGGTTGTTGTTGAGAAAAAAGTTGAAGTACGAGTTCCTGTACCACAACCATATCCCGTTATTCAAAGGGTTGAAGTGCCAGTACCTGTGGAGAGACGGGTAGAAGTTCCCGTACATATTCGAGTTCCACAGCCGTACCCAGTTATTCAAAAAGTGGAAGTACCAGTTGAAAGAAGAGTGGAAGTACCTGTTCCTCAGCCCTACCCAGTTGTGCAAAAGGTTCCTCACCCAGTTCCGGTACCAGTTGAAAAAAGAGTTGAGGTTCCCGTTCATATACCAGTTCCTCAACCTTACCCAGTATACAAGAGAGTAGAAGTACCTGTCGAAAGACGAGTTGAAGTGCGCGTTCCAGTCCCACAACCTTATCCAGTTGTACATAAAGTACCTGTACCTCATCCCGTACCATATCCAGTCGAAAAAAGAGTTGAAGTACGCGTACCACAGCCTTACCCCGTAGTCCAAAAGGTCTTGGTGCCCCAACCATACGAGGTGATAAAAAAAGTTCCAGTTCATATTAACGTTCCACAACCTTACCCAGTTATTCAAAAAGTACCAGTAGTTCAAAGGGTAAACGTCCCAGTTCCAGTGCCCCAACCTTATCCAGTTGTACACAAAGTGGCAGTACCGGTTGAAAGAACAGTGCATGTTCCAGTACCAGTTACCAAAACATTTAACCAAGGATGGACTGGTCTTAACCAAGGATGGAATAATCCTGGACTTTATAGAAGTGGTGGATGGTCAGCTCGATACGGTTCTGGCTGGTAATTTATTTGTGTGATATATTTGTTTGTTTTTAGGCTTAATTTAAATAAAAATATTTTTAAAATTGTTATTAATTGTTTTTATACTTTTACGGAGCGTTGAGTTTTAACTCTGGGATCTCAAAAATTATAAGAGATGGAGGGTGGATTGAAATTGTGGAACAAATGTAAATATGCTACTGGAAAATTCGGTACAGTCCAAATAATTTTGACAATATTCAAGGATCAAAATCAGACAAAATTATGTATTACTAGTTTTTTCTTTATATGGTTACGTTATTATTACCACTGTCTGAGAGAAGGTTTGGCTTCGGCTACAATCGGTCAAAATTGGACCCTTGACTAAAATATTCGGCTTTGGCCAAAAAAGCCAAAGATTTTGCAGAAGCCAAAGTTTTATATTAGAGCGCCGAAAACGAAAAAACACTATAATGCTCATTTTCATGTGTCAGAATTAACACTTTTTTTGTAATAACCAATGAATACGGGAAAAATCTCCATGTGCTTCTTAGTCAGTATAAACAGGTTAACATTTTTGTAAACATTATTTTTTACTTTGTTTAATGACCAAAATAACTGTTTAGAAAATGCAAAAAATATAATTGACAGGTAACGAAACTCAAAAATTTATATTTACATACTAATAACCTTATCTTAAAGTAAAATAGAAGTTTGTTTTATAGTCCAAGAAAATAGGTCGTGAAATACGAATTTAAGGCTAAAACTTGAATTTTTGATATTAGTTACTTTAAAGAATCTAAAAACGAACTGCAATTTTTTGTTTGAATTCTCCCCCGGGAAGGGTGAAAAAAAATTAAAAAAGTTGTTTTTTTTTAATTTTGAGAAAACAGTAAGTCCTAGAAAAAAAAGTTTTAAATAAAAGTTGTAGAACGTAAAATTCTACATAAAAATGATTCTATAACTTTTTTTCCTAAAATTGAAATTAACTGAGATAGGGTAGCTAAAAGCTAGGGGATGATAACACAACTTTAAAAAATCATAAATTATTGGAAAATAAAAAAACTCATAGTTTTTTTAAATTATTTATATAATTAATAACTTTAATTCTAGGGAAAAAAATCTCTAGCTTCTAGCTCCCTGATCTCAGTTAATTTTAATTTTAGGAAAAAAAGTTATATAATTTAATTAAAGTAAAGTTAAATATAGGACTTACCGTTTCTTCAAAATTTAAAAAAAAACACTTTTTTAATTTTTTTTTCACCCCTTCCCGAGGTTAAATTCAAAAAAAAAGTTTACAGTTCGTTTTTAGATTCTTCAAAGTAACTTATATCAAAAATTCAAGTTTTGACCTCAAATTCGTATTTCACGACCTATTTTCTTGGACTATTAGTACTGCACTACAACAGGATTAGTATGTGATAAATATATATATTTTTAAAATTAATAAATAAACATATTCTTTATCCGGTCAACTAAATATTGAAATTAAATTAAGTCCTTTTGAAAACCCAGCAGAATCACAACATTCTGGCACATTTAAATTATGAATTATGGACTAAAAATGATAAAAACCAATTAATAAGTAGCTTAGGGAAACAATTTTTAAAGAAACACAAAAAATAAATTATTATAATCTAAAATTATACTAAGTTCTGTACATTTTTGTTTTACTCTTTTTTGATTTGGCAAGTTTTTTTCTGACTTGTCTATATTAATGAACCTTCTTTTTTTATTGATATAGACATTTTTTTTATATAATTTTCGTGAGTCAGTGAGTAAGTGAGTGGATCAGTCAGTTAGTCAGTCAGTCAGTCAGTAGTAAAATGGGCGATGTTAAAAATCGAACATATTAAAATTAAAAACCACTTCTTGCATACTTCTGGAATTGTTTATTCAGTCATAGTATGCGTTTCGTAAAAATATGTAGATTTTGTTTCTGGACAAATTGGTGAAGGTTTTTTTATTATCGTGTTTGAATTGATTAAAAAACACTATAAAAAATATCCATTGACAATGATCGATATATACATTTTTGCCATTAATAAAACCGATTATTACCAAACTGTGTAAAAAAAATATTTTTTTCAAGAATTACACAAAATATATCAAAGGAGAATTTAAATGGCAGTGGCTTCAAAATAGAACAAAATTGAAAGTTGTAAACTTCATATATAATATTTCCTATTTGTAGTTACCGAATCAAGGTCAAGTTGATTTAATTTATTGGTCTCTTAAGATAGATACTAATTAACATAGATATGATTAATATTACATACAGGGTGGTCTGTTTATTTTATCTTATCACCTTTACTTGATAATAATAATAATGTTCATTGACTTATGATGTTAAAACTAGTTACCGAAAATTAAAAGTATCTTGAAATTGTAATAGCAATATAGCTAACAAGTGCAGAAAGTGGTTTCTTTTCGCACAAGACAGCAGTTGCATACACGATGCAAAGCAGGCGAAAACCGTCTTTTGGTTTGCCCGTTTATGGGGCTCTAGCCTTACCCCATCAACAGGGCCGGATTTAACTTTTTGACGCCCATAAAATAAAATATTTTTGCCGCCCTAATAGGTCAATATTTTTTGGATATCAAAACGAAAAATTAGGCATTTAAAGAATGTAAAATCTACTAGTAATTCTTATAAAAATTTAATAAACAAATTTAATAAAAGTAAATCATAGAGAAAATTAAATAACAATACTTTAAAACAAACAAATTTCATAATATAAAAACAAAATATAAATTAAAACGGTAAAACAAATAAGTATTTTTTTGAAATGTATTATTTAATTATAGGCAAAACCCTATACTAACATTTTTCTTTAAACCTTTTTTTCTGCAAAATCATTTATTATATCATTAAAATTTACGATTACATTTTTTTAAAATAATCATAAATTTGCCGCCCTACTCAGCCTTTGCGTAAATCCACCCCTGGACATCAAGAAACATTTATCATGGTTTAAAGAACCTTTATTTTTTTCAAAATACACCCTAGAAATATGTGCCTAAATACCTTTTATATGTACATATCCATATATTTTAATTTTAAAACAATCAGATACCAGAAATGAAGTCAAGTTTTGGAAATGTTAAAATTTGCACTCTTTCTTCTGGCCGACTGTATTTAAGAATAAAAAAATATTTAAACGTGTAAACACAATATTTTTCTAATTAACTTTGTGTCGCTGATTGTATCTACTACCTAAAAAAATTTATAATCAGCTGTCCCTTTTCAACACGTTACAAAATTATATGGTAGAAAAGTAAATTTAAATTAGCTGAAGTCGGTTTACTTAAAGTTTTATTAGGGAATTACATACTTAAACTAGCACGGTACCTGGCTTTAATACGTAAAAAAAAAAGAAATAAAAATTAAAAACTTACAGCTAGAACTAACCAGAACAAAGTTTAGGTAAAAGACCGTATAAACAGTGCTCTTAAATTTAGTGATGTCCATGAAAATAAAAAAGGAGGTAAAAATATAGAATTTTTATTTGTTATTACAATAATAAAAAATATGAAAACAAAACTATATAAAATCTCCGGACTAATATGATAAAAAGTAAAACTTATAAATATACATAGAAAGAACAATTTAAAAACAAAATAACATTTTTTATGACGCCCCTAAATAGTCCAGTAAAAGGAACCATTTTGCCTAGCAATTTTTTTAAAATGCATAGAATGACTTGAAAGTTTGACAGTAGGTAGGGAATAGTCCAAGGATCAAAATCTATATCATGCCGAAGGGCGCCTTTACCTTGGGGTGGTTGCCAAACCATCTCGAGGGTAATTTTTTTTTAAATTCAGACCATAGGAATCGATAGGAAAATGATTTCTAAGCAAAAAATGTTCTATGCATTTTTTTTGTAAAATGCATACTTTTCGAGTTATTCGCGATCGAAAGTCGGAGTTTTTCGTCGATAAAATCAACGTTTTTAATCGGTTTTTTGCAAATAACTTGATAAGTATGCATTTTATCAAAAACTGTAAATAACAAATTTGTAGCTTTTGAAAAAACGAATAAACGGTAAATTTCTTTTTTTTAATATTTGTATCATAAAAGTTGAGTAGTTATGATTAAAATAAGATTAGACCAAAATTTTTCGAGTGCAAAAATCTTCGAAAACAACCCCCTAATTACCAGCCTAATTAAAATGATTCGTAGCCCTTTTTCAATTCTCCTTATCCATGAATCATAAATACATTTTAAAATTTTAACCGATTTAAATTGCTTAGTTTTGAAAAAAAAAGGAAGCTGAAAGTGAAAATCAAATTTCAGAATTTTAATAAAAAATTACTTTTTCTCGAAAACAAAGGGAAAAACGTAAAAATTACTAAGGTATCAAATTGTAGCTTTTTAAATTAGAAATATTTTTCTTTTTTAAATTTACACTATGACAAAAATTAAGTGAGATATAAACATTTAAAACCTTTAAACTCACCCCTTTAAAAAAGTAAGGGTTTTAACAGTTTTAATATATAGAACCGTATAGCTCTTGAAAAAACCAACAAAATAGATTTTTAAAGAACTTTTTATCACAAAAAAAACTAGGAGTTATGCTTAAAAAACAATTTTTTTGGAGCATGCTAAAAGCGATTCGATGCATTTGTAAAAAACCCGTGGTTTTTTACTATTTTTTGCATTGTAATATTGTAAGGGGTGGATTTTTAAGAATTAAAAATTTAGGCAGTCAAATTTTTTACAACTCTGTGACAATATGTTAATTTTTCTAGGGTAAACATTTTTTTTATTTAATCATAATAAGGGTTGATTTTTAAGGGGTGAAATATATCAAATAATATTTTAAAGAATTAAATACTTATTTTTCAATTAATATTAGCCTAATTTTATGTAACATAAGCTTTAATATGAAAGTTTTGAAGGTTTTGCAATAAGGGATAGTTTAAACCCCTAAAACATAAAAAGCAACCTTCAGCATAATGCAAATTTTGAAGAGGAGGGTAAGTTAAGCCTAATCTCAAATTGTCACGTAAGACACTGTGATAATATATTAATTTTTTAAGGTAAATAATCCTTATTTAAATCATAATGGGGGTTGATTTTTAAGGGCTGAAATATTTCAAATAAGGTTTTAAAGAAACAAAATATTTTTTTCAATTTATTTGAGTCAAATTTACTCAACTTAAGCTTTAATGTATAGTTTTCTAGGTTTTAGCAATAAAGGGTAGTTTTCATCCCTAAAAAATAAAGAGCGCCCATCGGCATAATATAGATTTTAAAGAGGAGGGTGAGTCACCTAAATCCCAAATTTTCATGCAAATTTATGCATTTTAAAAAACTTGCAAGGTTTTGCACTTTTTTCAGCTTCGTTTTCTAGATTAAAAATGATTCACTCGCTGCGGCAGGGCGACCCACCCTTTCAAATCGGGCGGACATAGGCGCCATATTCTGTTTAAATGTGTTTATAATTCACTTAAAAAGGACCTCGGGAACAAAAATTACCCACTTGTGACGTAGATACAATCTTCGCGGAAAAGTTTTATATTTTTATTTAGGTATAAAGGGTTATTTTCATCAATAAAAAAATATGTACAAGCGACCTATTCTCACTATGCTAAATATTATTTTATTCTATTCTTAAGAACATTGCTCAATATTCACTGCGTACATTTAATTTAAATTTCCAAGCCCGCAATTTAGCCGCAACTCTCTATTCTTGGCAGACGCTTCAAACTTATTAAATTAATTATCTGATAATGTCTTTCGACGGCCAGATTGCAGGAAATCGTTACAGTAATTGTTTATGAAAAGATTTCACAAATTAGCGAAAATTATGTTTGGGGTAGATCAAATTGCTTGATGAGAAAAAATTACTCATTAAAAAAATATGCTAAAATAATGTTAAAGTGACGCTTATTTTTCCATTTATTTTGTATTATGTACGCCAATCCTCGTTTAAAAATATTTTATGCCTAACATTATTTATAATTTTAGAATAACTGTAAATATAGTTAATATTTTAACAATTTTTAAATACCCATTTGATATATGTAAATGTTTAAAATTTAGACTCGTTAAAAACTTACTTATTCATTTATTTAAAATACTTTAATTTCGATTTTTTTTAATTAATAAAGATATATATTTAAACCTGTCGATAATTGAATTAAAATAATTGAAAATTCATTACTTTGCAGTAATTGAATTACTTTAATTCAATTACTTTCCGGAAAAGGTAATTGTTTTTGGATTATTAATTAATAGGATAATGTAATCGTAATTGGTAATTGATTTTCACGAATCTCAAGTAATTCAATTACTTAGACAGTAATTCGATTACTTATAAAGTAATTGAATTACTTAGAGATTATTTAATAATTGAATTACTACAAAAAATTAATTACCTTTCTTTATGAAAAAACTGCCGGAATTTTGGCCAACCAGAAAGAGCATCTTGAAACTCGGTGAGCCGCTTTGAATTCTTCGAATTCTTGAATCGGATGCTTACCCCAACCGTTTTGATACTTTATTTTTGTGGAAAAAATCTGTTGATGTTTGGGGTAGGATAAAAAGAAATTTTTATTTTAGAGTAATTTAATGTTGAACTTACCGAGAAAGCGGTTTGAATAGTGTGACGTGCGCGTATGATAAATATTAATATACATATTTTATTTGTTTCGTGTTTAATATATGTGGTAATTTAAATAAAGTAATGGTTAAAATATTTAATTACTTTTAATTTTAATTGATAATTGATTTACTTTTAACAGACCTGCTAGTAATTGGTAATCGTAATTTACTACTACTTAGAAGATTAACTGGTTATTGTAATTGAATTACTTTTTAAAAGTAATTGGGACAGCTCTGTATATATTTCTATATTTTAACAATCAATTATTTTTCATTTTACTGGTGCATCATTTTTATTTTGAAACCATTGATTGGAATATTGGTCTTGTAAATATGGCAGACTAGCAACGGAAAATTGACATATTGTAAGGCGAATGGATGGATCAATCGTTAACAGGCCCTAAACCCTTTGAACGTGACAATAATGTAATAATTGCTTTCTAAAAATTTTACCCACAAAAGTTTTAAAGTGTAAAATTCAATTTCTGGGCAGGCTTCTGACACTTTACAGGTATTGATAATATTTTTACTGGAAAAACGGTTTATCCAACGTTTAATCAAAATATCTCGATTGTCATAATGGTGAAAGAAAAAAAATATTGAAAGAAATGTTTACAAATGACGTTACTTTTATAAACTTTTAATTTTTTTAAGGCCAATTAACAATATACAAAATGAGATTAAAAGCAATTTGCACGTTTTCAAAAAATTTAGAAAAAAAAAACAATATTTATCAAAATTTTTGACCCTTTTTACCGGCTAAACGAAGCAATTAATTTTATATTTAGGTAAGTCGGTTTAAATCGACTTAAAAATGAAATTTTGTATTAAATAAATAAATAAATACAAAATTTGATCAAAATCTTAATTTTAACTTCCTTAATTTCCCGTTGCCAATCGTCTGAGAGCCAGTCTAATTGTCGCTCGAATTGCTTATTATACAGGGTGATTCACAAGGAAATGTCAATACTTCAGGTACGTAGTCAGGGTCCAAAAATAAACATAAAAGTCTATACAAATATGGGTCCGCAAGGCCTTCGTTTCCGAAATACGGGGTATTAAAGTATTTATTTAATTTTGCTATTTTTGAAATAAAATCTAAAATAATGTAAATATTAGAATAAAAATTGGTATCCGGGGGTTTTTTGGTATGACGAATTCGAACCTAATCTTAGTACGGCTTTTACTTGTAGGGGGTGCCACCTACACGTATTTTTACTATTTTGAACAATCACAACTTTTTGGTAAGGCCCTGTATGACATTTTTAAGGAAATTAAAAATTGTTTTGTCATTTTTAGGTCAAAAAGGTATACCTGTTAAAAGTTGATATGAGCAACCGTTTTCGAGATATTTGGATTTAAAAAAATTACGACGCATCTAATTTTATTATAGTAATTTTTAAAAAATAATTGTTCTTATATTATGTTCAGCAAAACATAAGCTAAGGTTTTATAATTTTCATCAAATACACATAAAGTGCCTATGCATGTACTTTAACACCCTGTATTTCGGAAACGATTGCCTTGCGGACTCATATTTGTATAGACTTTTATGTTTATTTTTGGACCCCGACTACGTACCTGAAGTATTGACATTTCCTTATGGATCACCCTGTATATATGCTTATATAAAATGCTTTGGATTTATATAAAAAAACACCAGAAAAATGTATTGTTCCATGTTCTTTTTTAAGATAGCCCCCGGATATAGTAAGGCACGAGCCGCCACTGGTTTCTGGACACCTTGTATAGTACAGGGTGTTTCCTAACCAAGATATGAAATTTCAGAGAGTGATTTCTTAGGTTGTTTTTGAGAAACAGGGCGTTAAAGTTAAAAAAAGGTAAAAAGGACGCCACTGACATTTTGTAGTTTTTTTTCGGATTAAGTTTTCAAAAATACCTTGTCCCTTGTGTTTTATTTATATCCAGCGTCGTTTTCGAAAAAAAAGAAGTCACTTCAATGCATATCATGAACATGGAAAAAAATTTCTTTTTAAACTGAGTTAAAGTGGCTCTTATTTTTTTTTTCTCTAAAACGAAGTTTGATAAGAAGAAAACAAAAGAAATGAAAAAGTTGTATTTTTAATTGCTTAATCAGAAAAAAAAATGAAAACTACAAAAGAAGTCAGTGGCGTACATTTTTTATTAATATTACCTGTGGTGTCTACTAGACCCAATAGTTTCAATCTAGTTAGGGCTAAATAAACGCCTTATTACTTTATGTGGGTATTTTAGTCTAGAAAGTTAAAAAATATCGATTTTTTTTCATATTTTAATAGTTTAGATATTTAAGAATATCTTCTTAGAAGAATTTTTTAAAATTCTAATCATTTTAAAAGTTTTAGCCATTTTAATGTCGTATGCGCAATTAAGCTAGAATTAAATGTTCTAAGCACGAAGTTCGTGGTTCTGAGTTTCGAGCTTCATGTGAAGGACAAACAGCTCGCCTTGCAAAGTAAAATTCCTTAAATAATATTCAATTTGAGGTAGAAGAAGGCCCGACATATGGATCGTTGATTAAAGAAATTAATGTAAGTTATATGTACTATTTTATCTGTTAGACTGCCTGAAATTTAACCTAAAACTAAGCGCGTTTCTCTTGAAATTACTTTTCTCTAAACGTTTGTCACAAAATCTCGACTTCTAATTGATCGATTTTCTTGAAAGTTAGCATGAATTTTCTTTATGTATCCCTGTATGGCAGGAATCAACAAAAAATCGAAATTTTAAGTTTTTACCATTTTTTAAAAATTCGGAAAAGTAAAAAAATAACTAAAAAAATCTACCTTTTTTTTGAGAAACCGCCATTTTGCAGGAACTTTTTTTCATTTTTCCTTGTTTCTGTTATGATGAAATTTGTAATGATAAAGAGAAACTTTTTTTATTTTTAGATTTAGAAGTGTGGGAATCGTGATAAGATGGCCACTCTCTTTTTTCCCCTCTCCTTTAACAGCGTGTAACTTTGTGAATTTTTTTTTATTTCAAAATTTTTTGTACATTTTTAAAATTTAAATAAATAAATTATTAAATAATGGATAGTTAAAATATTAATTTTTTTTATCGACCGTCAAAAAACCGCCGAAATTCAGGCTTCTAGACTAGAATTAAATAATTGTACAAAATTTTAACCAAATCGGTTTTAGAAAATTTAAGGTGCAAAAAAAACGCGATAGTGAAATTTTTGGTAAAATTTGAGGGATCACAACTTTTTTATTTTTAGGCTGATTTTTATAAACTTTTTAGAAGGCTTTAGGTAAAATAACCAATTTTAATACACCTATTTAGTCGTTTGATAAATGTTCGCGTTTTAGTCATTATACGGGGTTAATGGAATGGTTGCTTCATGAGCTTAATTTTAAAATACCCTGTGGAATAATAACGTTATCAATTTTTTTTTAAATGTCAATATTCGTTAAGAATTATTTATTTTCTACAGTTCGTTTTTTGGTTCATGTCTTTATGTGCATCGGTTCATTTTTAACAGCAAAATTAAATATCTCACTACTTTAATATAAATTTATTTATTTTTTTTACGAGGAGGCCTTGCTCGTTGTTGCCCCAATATCAGTTTAATGACGTATTTTTTCACGCCAGACGTTCTTTACTCCTGTCATGGTTTTAAGTGCCGAGAATTGCGCAAAAGCTGTTGCATTTGCTGAAGACGGACGTAGTTATGAATATATTGCAAGAAACCTTCATGTTCATCGCGCTACCATCAAAAGAGTATTCAAACGTTTTCTGCAAACTGGCAGATATACGCATAGGGCCGGCTGTGGCAGAAGACAAAAAACTACTGCTGTTGATGACAGATTATTTCAAGTTACATCTTTGCGGGATCGCCATTTAACATCAGCACAGGCAAGAAATCAACTTCAAGAAGTCCGAGGTAGAAACGTTAGTGTGTGGACAGTTCGTCGAAGATTAAAGGTTTGGTCTAAAAGCTTGCAAACCAGCAACTGGACCAATTTTCCTCACCGGTAGCAGCTGCAGTTGCCACTGAATATTTAATTGAACTTGATGCAGAATGTTCTTTGCGAATCCAGTCTGCTTATTCCAGGTGGCGAAAAGAGTATGAAAGGCCGGAGAAAGATTTGAGAGTGCGTTAGTCCGTTAAGTCATGGAGGAGGGTCAGTAATGGAGTGGGGAGGAATAACTCGAGAGGCTCGCACTGACTTGATCGTTGACCGCTCACCGATACATAGAAGCATGATACTATTACTAGAAGATAAACCCACTTGGCGATTTAATTTCGTACGACGTTGCGCATGACGTCACTCGATGACAAAAATTCTGCTTGTCGGTTGGGAAAGCAGTGTTTTAAAGCCTTTTTTTAACGTTTATTGTATTTTGGCATTACTTAATCCATCTAACATCTAAACAGAAATCGGAATGCCATATTAAAACTCGCTGTTTCTGGGGAAATTTGTCATCGAGTGACGTCAGGTGTGCGAGAGAGATAGGCTTATCTCATGCGCGTGGGTTTATCTTCTCGAGTATCATGACATAGAAGAGATATTAGCCAATCACATTATACCTTTCAGTGTAATTGTCGGTAATGACTTTATCCTCATGCAAGATACTGCAGGCAGTTATTAGAACCAGAGGTGGCAATACAAAATATTAGGTTAAGGTTGTTGTGAAAAATGTTTCTTTAGGTTAGTTAAGTTGAAGTTGAATTGGTTTGTTAAAAAATAAGTAAATTTCTTTTAAAGTAGTAAGATGTTTAATTTTGCTCCTAAATGAACCGATGCACATAAAGACATGAACCAAAAAATAAACTGTAGAAAATGAATGTTTCTTAGCAAATATTGACCTTTTAAAAAAAATTGATAACGTAATTATACCACAGAGTATTTTAAAATTAAGGTAATGAAACAATCATTTTATTAACCCTGTATAATGATTAAATCGCGAACATTAATCAAACGACTAAATAGGTGGATTAAAATTGGTCATTTTACCTAAAGTTTTTTAAAAAAATTATAAAAATCAGCCTAAAAATAAAAAAGTTGTGATCCCTCAAATATTACCAGAAATTTCACTGTTGCGAGTGTATTTATAAAATACCGACTTTTTTAAACTTTAACGCCCTGTATCTTAGAAACCAAGCAACTCCGGACATATGTTCATAGAAACTTTTTTTATAAAACGACCCAGGAATCACCTTCTGAAGTTTCACACTGTAGTTAGGAAACAACCTAAACCGTTTTTGAGATATTTTAGCTTAAATTATAAATAAATTGAAAAAAAAATCATATTAGTATCAATAAAGCTTTGGAAACAATAAAATTGTTATGATAAATTTGACGTCTCGGTATTATAAAACGTTAAAGTTTATCATTTTAACTATAAAGAATAATTTATATTGCTTTCTTGTCGATGGGTTATTCAGAAGAACAAAAAAATCGTAATTGTGCGTCTTTTTAATGGACACAATAATAATGTGACGACAATGTAAAGGAAATATCACTTATTATACCGTTAACAACGGGTACCATCTATAGCAGTCTTTCTCAAAGTGGGCGATAACGCCCCCTTGTGGGCGCTGGAGGCCTAGAGGGGCGTGTGGACGAAAAATTGGGCGCTGATATGATTTAAGGGCATAGGTGATTTGTAACTTCAGCTACTATACTTTTCTAACATTATGAAATTAAAATCCTTCTACTAAACAACATCCATTTATTAGTTCATATTTTATCATATTATACGCATAACTATAGACTAAAAATATATTAAATATTTAATATTTTAATGCGTTCACAACGCTATTATATCTTAAGATTTTAGCAGTAGTTATCAAACACTGACAAATAGTTCTTCAAGTTTTGGTGAGGTCCCCTACCTCCATAGGAACTATTAAAATAGGTATATATTGTTGCTACTAGGCACAAATAAATTAAAATTTTTAAATAGTTTTGTAATTAGAATTTACTGATAAAGTAGACGGTTTTAATTAGGTTCTAACTAATATAGAAGAAAAGGAAATATCTTTTTCCCCTTAAAAAGGGGTCCAATGAGTCCTCAAAGTGGGCGATAACCCCCCTTGGGGCGCTGGACCTGGGGGGGGGAGGTAAAGAAAAAGGGGGGGGCGTATGATTTGGGGGCGATGGGTGATTTGTAACTTCACTACTTTATATTTTAAAATTCCTAAATTAAAACCTTCTACTAAACAACATCCATTTATTAGTTCATATTTTTATCTTTTATACTGCATAACTATAGATAAAAATATATTAAATATTTAATATTTTTTCGTTCACAACGCTATTTATATCTTAAGATATTTAGTAATAGTTTAAAAACCGAAAAAATTTGTGTCTTCAATTTCGCAGGTGAGGTCCCACCTCCAAAGAAGTTTTAAAAATAGGATATATTGTTGCTACAGGAACAAAAAAATTAAAATTAAAGGTTTTATTATAATTCACGTTTTGCGCGAACAAATATTGTACGATTTATCTGTGCAATCCTGTATTTTAGTCCGTCAACGTTCGTCGGTCCATTTTGCGTGAGTGCTAGGTGCAAATATAAAGCCAGGGCGGCTCGTCTGACGGCCGAGATTCGTGCTAATAGTGTGTCGTTGCGGAACATCTCGTTCTAAAAGAACGAATTAGTGCGCTGATTCGAATAAATCATTCCGGTTTTTCAATGAATTCATTTTGAGCCAGGCTTGATCGATGACTCTCTGAGAAAACGACCTAGATTTGGATGATTTGTTTGTTCATGGGTCAGAAAGTCGGTAAAGGTTAGACGGCAAATCGGGTTTTGGCTACGACCTAAGCAAGTGGTCTGTTAATGTTTGATTTCCATACCAGAGGTGTATTAGGCAGTGAAAACTTGACTATGGACATATCCTCTGAGGAGAGCGCACAGATCTACGCTGATTGGTGATGGGAAAAGTGGAAGGACGTGGGTGGAAGAAATACAGGCTTCCTGGCGGGGGACATCCGTGAATGGACCGGCACACGCAGCGCAGAGAAGTATTCGATTGGCGCAGAATCGAAGACTTGCTCAAGTAATTCCCACGTCAGGGGACCTGATATGGCACTTAGAAGAAGAAAAATTGGCAATTTATCTATTTGGTTCCAGTCAGTTTTGGCTAAATACCTATTTGGCAATTAAAGAACTTTTTTATTTGTTTTAACTATAACAAAGACTTAATTTGGAGGTAAGTTTTATCCATTACAGTTTTTGAAAGTTTTATTCCATTTATATTTTTAAAATAATAATTATAATTGTCTCTCCGGTAGCGTAGTGGTCAGAGTCTCGGCTCGCCGTGCCAGCGATCCGGGTTCGATTTCCCGCCGGGGAGACATATTAGGTAGTAGTTATTTAAAATAACGTCCGTGGTGGCACTACCGAGTTGTCTAAAAGGCGCTATGAAATGCAATATTTGCATGTTTCAGTGCTTGGACAGAGTTGACGGAACTGGGGAAAAAGATGGGTTAAACTTCGAAAAACCCGGCACTTACGGTACTCTGATACTTAGGAGCATGTATGTATATGGATATGTCCAGCATATATTATATATGTATATGAAAAATTCTTCGTGAGCTGTCACAAAGATTAAAAAAATATACCAAAATGAAATAAATGTAAATCATTTTTTTAACATAACTACCACATTTTTGGTGGAATTCAAAACCGACCGAGTCCGACCGGCATCATAATAAAGTGAATCGGTTGGGAACGAATCTTTTCAAGTGAATAAATCAAATGAATCGATTTAGTAAAGATTCGAACTTCCACCTCTAGACGTGACGTTCCGTAGCATGCACGCACCCCATGCTTATTGTATCATGCACGCACCCTGCTCGCTACTCCGATCATCTTAATATTGTAAAGTTGAATTATTATTGATCAGTGTTGATTATTGTTAATTTTGAATATAAGATACTCTAATATTGTAAAGTTCCATTATTTTTGCTCTGTTTGGTAAGAAGAGTGTCGTTTAGAATATAGGTTTAATTAAACGCCAGGCGAGACTAATATGTTATTGAGATTTTTAAGGTGAAAAAAATGGGGGGCGCTACAAAATAACTGATTTTCAAAGTGGGCGTTAGACAAAATAAGTTTGAGAACCTCTGATCTATAGACACTATGAAATACAGAGTAAGAAAGTTTAGTGAGCGGAAATGCTTAAAAATAGAGAAAAGGGCCGTAGCACGAAATGAAAACGAAGATTTGACCATCCCCGTTTTCTCCAGAATAATTATTATATTTTTTTTCTATTGAGCTAGCACTAACTTCTTTTAATAATTTTGGAAAATCCTGAAATATCAATCTTTGATGCTGCATCTGAACTTAATAAAGTAGATTATAAAATTTATTTAACTTTAAAATTTTATAAAATTTATCCTTATAAATTTATGTCCGTCCAGAATTTTTCTGAACAAAAGATGCAGGACCTACCTGAGTATGCACTGGAAATAGCTAGACTTATGCAGCACTATCCAGAGTTTTTTAATAAAATTCTATTCACCGATGAATCTTCATTTACTATAGCAGGAATGTTTAATCGCAAGAATAAACATCATTGGTCCAGAGAAAACCCTCACCAAATTCAGCAACATAACAATTTTATTGTTTCCATGGCTCTCCTGAAATTAACATAAACCTTTTTTGCAATTTATTTAGAATTTAAGCTAAATTATCTCAAAAATGGTTCACCCAAATATCATCTATATATATATATATATATATATTTTATATTAAAATTATATATATATATATATATATATATATATATATATATATATATATATATATATATATATATATATATATATATATATATATATATATATATATATATATATATATTTTATAATATATATATATATATTTAATCAGAAAAAAAAAGATCTTTCGTTGTAGCGCATAATATACAGGGTGTTCCATCGGAAAAATTTGAAGTTGCCTATATTTTTCATTTTTTAAACTTTATATTTTTTACTAATAATTTCAAAAAATAATATGGAAGGAAAACTACAATTTTTATTAAAAACATTTTTTTCTATCTTTAAAAATAAATGCTCCAAATGCCACGTAAATATAATCAAGGACCCCGTACAGATACCCTAAATTTTAACTCCTGTACCGCGAGCTGATTAAAATTTCATAAAATCTGGAACCATAAGAAAAAAAACAACACCATAAATTACCGGCTTCTATTTATGTTGTTTCCTTTTTAAACGCCGCTTACTCACAGTGTTGCCCAGTAATTTTCATTTTACCGCATCTTCCAATTATTAAATTAAACAAACAAAAAACGAACCTACAATCTTAAAAATATTTATTTTTATCTTATTGTAAGCCGAAAGGTTCTATTTTTTTATTTTTAACTTTTAGTTCACTTTGGGTTTTGTACTTATCTACTTTCGTGATCGTATCTAATTTATTAATTTACATGGTGGGTGGTATAAAAAAAATTAGAAGAAACTATGCCTGAAACTAAACAAATATACCCATATCGGTATAGAGAACCTGCGTGACCTTGTAATTATGCACTAGCTCTCATGGTAGCAAAATTAAGCATTTAGTATGTGAGAGAATTTGAATTTTATAGTGATCGCTATAGTAATTATAAATTTATTATGTATTAAAATAAAAAATGTCAAACATTGTAATTATAAAGAGTGGGTTTTAAAAAATAAATGTCTCAGATGAACAGCTATCATCTGATAAAAAAGGTGAGAATATATTCCTAAGTAACCATGTAAAAAATGTTGAAGAATGGAATTTTGGAAGTACTACTTAGTTTAATAAAAGCTCAAGCTATAGGTCAAACTAGTATTAAACAACATTTGGATGGTACACTTGATGTAAGTTTTTAATTAATTGAGGAGTAACTTTTCAAATAGCATTATGTCCATACGAAGAGCAAATTGCGTTTAATGCGATTTTAGAAACATAAACTGCTCAACAAAAAGATCGTACCATTAAATTTTTAGACCTATTTTCAAACTGCTGTAACTTTTTTAAAAATTAACTTTTTTGAATATCTAAAAGTTTAAAACCGCGTTTCTTTTACTTTAAGCTGTATTGCATTTAGTTTTAGTAAGATGAATATTATCATGATGTACAGGGTGATCAATAGAGTGCTGCAAAAAAACAAAAAATTCGAGTGTGTCCAATTTCAGTGGTATTTTTTTTTGTTGTTATAATATGGGTTGTAACCAAGGTCATATCAATATCTCTAGACGTTTTAAGCCAGTTTTGAATTGAGGACCTCTGGCTTTGCAATACACTTCTAAACGTCAAATTTTGGTAATCAATTCTTTAAAAAGCTATAACTGAAAAATGGTTGACAGGATTTCAACGAGTGTTTCATATTCGAAAGCTCATTTCATGTAGATTTTTTATGTCCAAGCACTTTTTGATGGTTATAATTTTATGAGTATATGGAGCCAACAAATACCAAAAACGTAGCTGATTTAGAAATCCTAAATATGGGTAAATTATTGAACACCAAAGGGACCATATGTGTGTTTTTTTTTTTAAATGGCCAAGTTGAAGTTTGTGTCAATATCTGAAACGATTTCTACGTTAATCGATTTATGCTGTTTAAGTGCCTGTAAACTTATTCAACGAAAATGCGTCGTTATTATGGCATTATATCTGAATGGAAGGAATTCCAACAACGTCTTAAAGTTTTAAACATTTTCAAACATAAATTAGGGTATTATAAATTTGAAAGCACTTTGTTGATCACTTGTCATCATGGTTAAAACCAAATCCCTAATTTAAAATGTTTGAAAATGTTTAAAACTTTTAAGACGTTAATTCCTACATTCAGGACCCTAATTCGCCATAATAAGACGCATTTTTGCAAATAAGTTTACGGGCACTTAAACAGCTAAATCGAATAACGGTAGAAATCGCTTCGAGATATTGACACAAACTTCAACTTGTCCATTTTAAAACAAAACACACACATATGTCCTTGGCGTTTAATTTACCCTATATTTAGGATTTCTAAAAAAAGCTACGTTTTTGTATTTGTTGGCCCCGTATACTCATAAAATTATAACCTATCGAAAAGTTCCTAGGACAAAAAAAATCTACATGAAATGAGCTTTCCGAATATGAAACACTCGTTGAAATCCGTCAATCCATTTTCCAGTTATAGCTTTTTTAAAGAATTGATTACCAAAATTTGACGTTTAAAAGTGTTTCGTAAGCCAGAGGTCCTCAATTCAAAACTGGCATTAAACGTCTAGAGATATTGATATGACCTTGGTAACAACCCATATTATAACGACCAAAAAATTGCCACTGAAAGGGGACACACTCGAATTTTTTGTTTTTGCAGCACTCTATTGATCACCCTTACTCGATAATAATCATCTTACTAAAACTAAATGCAATACAGCAAAAGTAGAAGAAACGCGGTTTTAAACTTCGTTTAGATATTCAAAAGTAAATTTTTAAAAGTTACAGCGGTTTAAAGATGGGTCTAAAAATTAAATAAGGTACGATCTTTTTGTTGAGCAGTTTAGTTGAAAACTCTATATAATCCTTTAGAAACAATGCATCATAACGTATTAGATGTACACGTAATTAGATGGTAAAAAGTGGCAAACATCAAAATGAATTTTGTCCACGAATGTAGGTACGTTTTTCGCTACTACTTGAAAAATATTTAAACATTAAAAAAAAAACGATGAAAGTAGCTAACTTTGAAAATTAATATCTCGTTTATTATAAATCCTAAAGACTTTTACCAAAATTATTTTAAAGTACATGATAACGGCCTATTTTGGTATTTTATTTTTGTTTTTAGAATGTGACATTTAGATCAAAACCTTAATTTTAAACAACTTTTCTGTTAACGTCTATTTACAAAAAGTGCCTAGAATTTGTGTTAAAATTAAAAAACTAATAAGTGGCAAAATCACTCTAATCTTAAAAATGCACTTCTTTTAATGGTAGCCCTCTGCAGTTTTTTAATATTTTAGGGTCAATTAAACATTTAAAATAATAAAACTCTTTTAACGTTGTAGTTCGTTTTACTCCTTTTTTGACATAGTCAATAAAATAACCTAACAAATTGATGAAATTTTGTAAAATTCAAAAAATTATATATCTGTCAAATTTTAATGAAACTACATCCAGCAGGATCATTTTAAAAATTTGCGTCGGAAAAAAGTTATGAACAAAACCTAAAAAATAATATTAAAATAAGGATTTGAAATTTATTTTTGCATTTATTTTGCAAAAAAAGTTTTCAACCTCAAATTATGTCACTTCGATAGGAAATTTTATTCTCTATATTTTCGCGCAAAACGCAAAACGAATAAAATTTTATATTTTTTGGTTCAATTTTACTGTAAGTATTACAACACAACAACCGGTGTTACTAGATCTTGGTTTGTTTTACCCTTGTTTCCACTCATAATCACTTAATTATAACTTTCTTATTAATATTTATTGTTTCAATAAGTTATTGTAATATATTTATGTATTAAATTTGTAAATATTACAAAAAAATAATTAATAAAAAATTACATGATTCGTGTGTCTGTATTGAAATGTATGTTTATAAACAGCTCCCCCTTACGTACGAACTTAAACGAACTAGGTTCTCTATAGGGAATAAACTTTAGTACATTTTTGAAACGCTTTTTCTCAAAAATGGTAAATTTTAGGCGATAAAGTGTAAGGACAATTTTTTTAGGCAATAACATGATCTACAATTTTTGTCATGAAGCTGTTTTTATCATTAAACTAACCGTTTCGCCAAAAAATCCAAAAATCCCATTTTCCCAACCCTTATATAAAATTTTTTGCACTCATGGGATCGATATGGACTTATCACAACATCATTATAATGGTATCCTTAACGTTCATGTAAATTTTCAGCTTCTTGGGAATTTATGCAAGGGTGAATGTCTATTTTGACCGGATAAAATACCTTTATCTCGTTCTTGTCTTTAATTTTTCTTTAATTAAATGATCGAACTTCCTTCAGGAGCTCATCCAACCAGCACATTTCAGGTGTAATTCCTAAAAAAAAGTCCTTTTTGCATGGGCACTTGGAGGTGTATACTTGGTTTCTATCCCGCACACTGTTCGCAAAGCTGAGCGGCACGGCTGCCTCTATGTAAGTGTATGCACGAAAGGCCAACCGAATTTTCGGACTGGCTTACCATCAATCCAGTCCAGTCAAAAAAGTTTAGTTTAGTTATTTTGTTGTCTAAACCTAGCTCCTTAATTTCTTTAGTTTAATTGCTTTACTAAGTCAGCTGACTTTGTCAAAATTTAAATAGGTCACTCAAATTCAAGAAATTTAATAGTTCCGTACCGGTTTTCCGCACATAAGGACCTAGCTTGAGATTCGAATTAGGGACGGTTTCGGTCCACAGGAAAATACCGGTTCCGGTGCGTGTTTCTGTTCAGAAACGGATCAGTCCTGGTCAGGGCCGCCGCCAGAAAAAAAATTTGAGGGGGTCAAAAAGTAAATTAATTTACTAGTCTAGAATTAATTAAATTAAAAACACATATACCACAACTTTAAATCTAAATAATAATCATACTCATTTAAATTCCTAGCTGATATTGAAAAATTTAAGGATTTAGACGGCGATTGGTTTATTTTAAGTAATTTTTAAAAACCCAGGGAGGGTCGACGGACACCCCCTGACCCCCCCTGCAGGCGGCCTTGGTCCTGGTATTTATCCGTTGCAAACACATATTTTATATATTTTATCAAAAATGGGATCGTCTCAAGCAGCACGGTTAGTAATATAAGAATGAAAATTCGGTGCTTTTTAAAAAGAAAAAAAAACATAAAAGTAGCTAAAAAGGTTTGATGTGAACTGGCTGCCGCCTTTGCTTTTATATGGATTATTTTTACAGACTCGTGACAGTTGAAATCAAACATTTTTAGCAACTTTTTATGATTTTTATTTCTTTTCAAGAATACCACACACTGATCGGACATTACTTTTTATGTTTTTATTCCTTTTAAAGAGCACCGAATTTTTATTCTTGTTCTGATCTCACTATACCACATAGAAAGTAGAGTTACTTTTTCTGTGGTTAGTGGTGGTACAAGCAGACTTCTGGACACTACATTCAGTGTCTCGGGTGTCTCTTAGATGTGGGCAGAGCTGTCGCATAAATCGAAAATACAAAATTTCTTGTTATCCTACCCCAAACATTCACAGATTTTTCCACAAAATAAAAAGTATAAAAACGGTGGCGGTAATATCAATCGAAAATACTAAATCGTCGCGAAGGGGGCGTTCGCCGGATTCAAAGCGGCCCGCCGTGTGCTCTTCTGGCTGGCCAAAATTGCGGCAGTTTTTCCATAAAGCAAGGTAATTAAATAATTGAATTAGTAGTAATTCAATTATTTACTAAGTAATTGAATTAATTTCTAAGTAATTCAATTACTTTATACGTAATCGAATTCCTTTCTAAGTAATTGAATTACTTGGGATTCGTGAAAATCAATTATCCTATCAATTGATAATCCAAATGCAATTGCTTTTCCGGAAAGTAATTGAATTAGAGTAATCCAATTACTGAGAAGTAATTGAATACGATTTTTCAATTATTTTAATTCAACTACCGACAGCTCTGGATGTTGATCCGTTCTATGTATGGTGTGGGACTGTTTTTCCATTTTACACAAAAGAGGGTAAGATTACTGAAGACGGGCACACGAATGTCATTGTTTTCAAGCACATTTAAATTGATACCGGTAACTACGGTAACCGGTAATGTTAAAACGATTATTTAATTTTATTTCGGCCTTTAAATAATAGAATTCTTCTACAAGGTTAAATACAACTACTTGTTTTAAACCCTTATTTATTATATACAATGTTTACTAAAGGATATTACCTATGT
The DNA here is from genome assembly GCA_019359885.1 of Listronotus oregonensis. Taxonomy (NCBI): domain Eukaryota; kingdom Metazoa; phylum Arthropoda; class Insecta; order Coleoptera; family Curculionidae; genus Listronotus; species Listronotus oregonensis. The sequence goes on from JAHBCN010002247.1 coordinate 168,100, forward strand.
AGTTTGGCCACATCGTGATAAATATAAAAAGAATTTCTTCTCGCGTACCTTCGTAATCTCCAACGCTCGCTTCCCCATCTTTCGGGGCAATGGAGCTGGGGAAGTGAGGGGATCCTCTGACCATTTCGAACCCATAACCTATAATTTGTATGTCAACAAAGAATAATAACCGGCCGTCTTAACGAGTTCTGGCTTATCTCGTTTATTTGCAGGCCTTCGCCTTTAGGAGGCCTATAGTGTTTAGAGAGGCCAGAATATATCGTAACGAAACGCATAACGAACCAGCTTTGGTTTTATTATACATTCTGATTTTTAAAATTTGTAACTCAATGTATAAAAGATTTTTTTAATTTTAAATTTCAATAAAATTTATTTTTTTAAATTTATTATATAACCAAATGCAACTTGCTCGCTAAAATGACACTAAAATGACAACCTTTATCAATGTGGAAATTAAAAATTAAAAAAACTTCTAACCCATATTAACGTATATTTGTTATAGTCCAATAAATAAATTGACAAAGCTGTAAATAAACCTGTACAGTTTTCCCTTGTGGCGCAATTCTTTGGTCTTCGGGGATGCTTTCGAGCGAAAAAAAGTTTATTAACATTAACAGGTGGGAAAAGCTTAAAAATGGCCAATTAAGGCCCAAAAAATGGTTTTCTAATATCTGCCAAAATATATTGGAATTGCTTAGACAAAAAAATCTAAAAATAGTTTTTCGAGATAACGGGACCCAAAAGTCCCCTCATTTTATGCCGCTTACCCTTAGAAGCCGCTATCTTTATAGCGGGCGGACAAATTGTTCCATTACTCGGGCAATAATGTGCATTTTTTAATCATTCAAAGTTCATCGGAATGTGAAAACCCGTACCTATTATTGCCTATGAGTTTGGGTCTACTCTGATTTTTCTAGAATAATGAAAAAAGCGGTCAAAGTTTTTCTTCGCAATATTTTGAGAGTATCTTATTAATTTATTGATATTTTTTGAAAAAATGGTTTGTTATTAATATTTATTTTTTATAATGAGACCTAAGCAAGTGTTCAATGATCCCAGAAAATTTTCTTTACCATCTTTCTTGCGTTTTGATAAAAAATTGTTTTGCACATCTGCATTTTTTAGCCGTTTAGCCACATCTATCCAGTGTGGAATGTTACGAATTTTTCGACGGCCGTTTTTGCGAAAAATATTGGTGTTGCGAAAAAAATGGTAAGAACCATTTTTGTAGATTTTGAGGTGATCTTCATTTTTTGTCAATTTTTTTTTCTACTTCTCATGTTTTGGCAGATATTCGCAGGAAACTCATTTTTGGGACTGGGACACACTGGATAGATGTGGTAGTAGTAGTTTCTTACTAAAAAATGCAGATGGGCAAAGACCTAAGAGTCCGCGAAGACTTAAGAATTGCTTCACAAATGAAAACTATACAGATTTATTTACAGCTTTGGGTACTTTCAGGTCTTCAGTTACTGAACTATTAGTCTAATACTTCTTTCCTAACACTATTTATAATAATTTGTCCCTTCGTTACTTGGTTTTTTGAAAATATCAAATTTACGACTGGAAAATTTAACATAAGTGGTGTAAAGTTGAAATAACTTTTCCACTTTTAAAAATAAACAGCATTATTAGATTTTTTAAATAGTAAACATGTCTTTTTTACCTTTATGACAGCCCACGAAGGCTTATATGGAGCCCAAGTACAAGATACAGTGGGTGTCGGATTTTTAGATGTTTAACCCTTTTTCCCCCCCTTTTCGTTACGACACCTTTTAGCCGATATTGCTACTACCGACGTCATTGGCAGGGAGCGGAGAGTATGGTAGGGACAGCTGATCCATTACAGCGCTCGCTGAGGTAAAATTTTCGTTAAATCATGCTTGATTTAAATGTATACAATTAGATAAAAATATTAAAAATGGTACATAATGTAGTTGAATGTAAAAATACTGGCCGAAATCTGTAACTGCAAATTTTATACATTTTCAACGCTAGTTGAAAATTAGAAAAAAGGAAAAATTGTTAAATGCACGCAGAAAAAAGGTATTATAAATTCAGATTTCCCCTTTAGCTGAATGATTTTCGGGTTTCGGGCTTAGCAGAACAACTTTCGAATTTGACGTAAGAAAAAGAAAAATTTACTCGTTTCTTGCCGTGGACCGTTTGTTCCTGCCTTTTTCTGAAGTTTTTAAATGATTTGTGAGTTTTAAAAAGAAAAAGTTTCTTTTTAATAGACAAAGTAATCAAGGAGTGTCTGCAGAACTGACTTTAGCGTCTGTGTAGTCTTCTGTGATTGTGAATAGAGAAAATGACTCTAAAGCCTTCAAGTAAGTGAAGTATATATTAGTGTTAAGTATATTGGAAAAGCCTCCTAAGTTTGTCAGGTGATTTTTTCTTATCGGGCCAATTGCCGATTTTTGTCGGAGTCTCAAAATTGCATAAACATTCCTAAAATTCCCCCGATTTTCACCTAGTATATTTATCCAGAAGTTATTCTGACATTTGTAATGTTATCCAACAGTCATTTACAGTTCTGACCAGGTTTAAATATATTTATTTACGGAAAATAAATACATTTTATAAATAATTTTTCGACTTGGCAAAGGCCGTTGGAATATATTATGTCTCTCTGTAATCGCAAGTTTGCTATCTGTCCGTGCAGACTTATAGTAGGCGTCCAATCTATTCTATAAACCTGGCCAACCAAAAGTTATGCAAATTATCGGCCGTATTTGTTTTATAAATCACGATTAAAATTGGTTTGCCAATTTTGCGATGATATGTGGTAGTTATGAACCTTATTTTTTGTATCTACACTGTTTTGATTATAGGTTCAAAATCAAATTTTAATCATAAGATTGCATTCGTTAAAGAATATGCTTTTTAATTTGTATATTTTTTTGGACAGTTCTTTTATTTATATTTATATTTAAAAAATATCGGCGAAAAGCAAGCCAGGCACGCGCAATCATCGTTTTATGATAGGTGCATTTTTCCGGAGCGCTAAAAGGTAGTGATGAGCGAGTCCGGTCTTGGTCTTGCGGTCTTGGTCTTGGTCTTGGTCTTGCAGCAAGACCAAGACCGAGACCAAGACCAAGACCGCCTTTTCGCTTGCAAGACCAAGACCAAGACCGGGGTATCCAAGACCAAGACCAAGACCAAGACCGAGGGGTGCAAGACTACGCAAGACCAAGACCGACCTGCAAGACTCTTGCACTTCTGCGACTTTTTTTTAATATTATAAAATTTCACTATATAGAGGTATTTTATACCGACATGACAAAAAATGTGTCAAAAATTGATAAAAAGGGCGATTATTTAATAAGTAACAAGTTTCTTTAATTAAATAATAATTAAGTTATTCACTTTGTTCTTTTATACAGTTTTCTAACAACGATAACGAGAAAATTCAATAACATGTTTCAAAAATAATAAGATTGTGACTTAATAGTCTGACAAAGCTCTACATCTCCGAAACCATTCACAACAGAGAAAAACTAGGGGTACAAAAGTTATAGAAGCTGAAAATTACTTTTTTATTCCTAATGTTTTTTTTATTAGCTATCTGGTGATGCCACTTACAGGGTGAATCAAAAATTTCCACAATATAGAAAAACATTATTTTTGTTCCACACTAAGAAGTGGCACCATTATATTGCTTCTTAAAACTAAGATATAAATGTAAAAGAGATGGATAAAAAATAATATTTCCATGTCATATAATAATATTTTTTATACAAATGAATTTTAAATATCACTTTCGGCTTAGACGGAAAATAATATTTAAAAACCATCTACGTTGATATTGCTCCTATATGAAAGTTGAACAATTTCCAGTATAATATACAGGGTGATGATTTTTTAAATGGATTTATTGCCATATTTTTTTAGGTTAAAAGCTAAAAATAAGGGAGTTTTTTGAGTGACAGTAGATTTTTCGAGAAAATTTGAAATAGAAAGTAGTTTTACATTTTACGCCCTTTTTTTCTATAATTTTTCTATGTTCAGTTTTTCACCACCATGAACGGTTTCGGAGATATCGAGCTTTGTCACACTATTAAGCCACCTTGTATATGCAGAGTGTTTATAAAGTATTTGTGCCAACTTGTTTGACTTATCCAAAGATAAAAAGTTTATATAAACTTAAAAGATTCCTGAATATTTTTTTAAGCAGAAACCTATGTTTACATATTAGAATCATTTTTACGAAAATTTCACACAGTACACAGATTTGTTTTAATTCTATATGCTTCTTTAAAAAAAATTAAATAATTCTTATCACTAAAATATTTCTATGTACCACCAAATATATAAAAGCAGGTTGTGTCTTAATTTAACTAAAAATGAAGCGTTATAAATAAATAAACCCCTACATTTAAAATATGCTTTTTAATCAAATAATTTAAATGTACGTGGTAGCTTAAAATAGGTATACTTTATTATTTAATGCAAAAAATATAGTCGCCATCTTAATTTATTTTTAAGTATTAAAAAATATATTTTATTTAAGATTACTTACTTTAAATTATTACTACCAAAAAAAAAGCAAGACCAGCAAGACTCTTGCAGCAAGACCAAGACCAAGACCAAGACCGGGTGGTGCAAGACCAAGACCAAGAACAAGACCTTCCTTTGGCTTGCAAGACCAAGACCAGGCTTGCAAGACCAAGACGAAGACCAAGACTAGCTCGGTCTTGGTCTTGGTCTTGCTTTGCTCATCATTACTGAAAGGACGCCCGTATGCAACCTATCCCCAATAAAAAGGTAATATATAGAAAATAAATCGACTTCAAAGAAAATTAACTCAAAATTATGAAACAATATTTTTTTTAGGTAAACAGTGTGTCAGTATTTTCCAAATTGGTGGGGAATGTATGGGAATCTTGAAAACCACGATAGATACAAAATCGGTTAAATGGGGAAAGTTTTGGACAATTATTTTAGTAAGCTAATCCCGTTTACTAAATGGTTTTATCTATTCAGGTTTTTTAGAAATTTTGAAAAAACCTGAAACATGCATTTTCGAAAATTGGCCATATTTTTCTTATAAGTGAAAATTTTTCAAATCTGTAAAAACTTCTTCAAAGTAACTCTTTTTGTAGTAATTACTAACATACCAGTTGAGAGCTGGAAAATTTCAGTACAGAACATTATAAAAATTGAGAACTCTGATAGTAAAACAAAATTATATTAAGATATTTAGATTAAAATGTAATTACGTATAGATAATATAGTAATAAATGTATCAAAACTTTGCATATATTTAATTTCTTAATGTAGTTTTAAGATTATACCTACCTAAATAAACAATAAATTATAAATCTCTATATTATTAGAGTCCGTCCCTAATGCTCTGTCCTTTAATACCTACTGATCCGCAGTTTTATTGTTGTCGGCAGGCATAATCCATAAATGAAGGCAAAAGCTAACACGGTATACTTTGGACAAACTATACGCCATAATGAATCCACTTCGAAAGTTTAAGAGGAGTAATCCTTAAAGAGCATATTACCATAAAATCTCTCCATCAAAAATTAAAAAATGAAATGTGCAATCATTTTAACTTCTCCCTTAGTTTTTTTAGAATGGGTAAAAAAAATTTGCTTTCAGTGGAAAACAAGTAACAACCGAAAGTATCTTATGGATTTACCAGATGTTCTTAATAAAAGAATTAAATTTTTGAGAGAATACACAAAAAATATAAGTCTACTTCAAAACGGTCTTACTCCAGTATTTCTTGATAAAACATGGATATTTAGTAAAGGATCTTTTTGAAATACCTGGCAGGATGATACCAAAGCCACAAACTTTTCAAAAAATAGTGAAGGTGAGTTAAAGTTGTTCTTATTAAAAGAAACCATTGGTGGGGATCAATTACCAATACCTTTACACTTGCGCCCCAAAATTTTTTCCCTTTTAATTAATGTCTGGGCTGGATTTGAGAATTGCCGGGATTTGGATTCGTGATGGCATGAAGTGAATATATGTTTCTAATTATACTAGATATATAAATTAATAGTATAAAAACATTTTTTTTTTCCCTTTTTCTCCGATGTTAAAACCTTAATTTTTTTTTGATTATAGATATATCGTCGTCAACGCCGGCAATGAAAACGGTTTATCAAGGGAGCGTTTAGTCTTTAAAAGTGGTACAAAGAGGGGGACTACCATGATAGCATGAACCGCCAAAATTTCGAAAAATGATTTAAATATCAACTTGTTTCAAAATTTTCCCCCCCAAATCATTAATTATTGGGCAAAGGGTAGCTACCACTCCGGGCTGGTAGGAAAACCCGCATCTCTTGGACCAAAAAAAAATTAATTCTGTGGATTTCGAAGAAAATATTGCCTTTCCTGAACAGCTATGAAAGACCAAAATATGTGAAACCTTTTTGGGAATAAAGTTTTTCCTCCCCCCGTACCATTGTCAATATAATCCAATCGAAATGGGTTTTGGGCAGAGTGCAAAAAAAAAAAAATGACCAATGTATTTCTCCTAAAAAGGAACCTCTTCTGAAGTGTTAACGTGGAAAAGGTACTTGGCGAAATAACCGCAAACATTGGCAGAACTACATTTGGACGCCCAAAGAGATCCAAAGCTTGGGAAATAATCAGAAATGGATGTTTAGATATAAATCCCGTCATAGTGACTGATTCGGTGCGAAGATGAGCGCGATCTGTTATCTGACCTTGACGATCTTTGATTTATATCATGTAATATTTTATTTAATTTTTTTATTTTTTATTTTAAAATTTTTTTTAATCACTTTGCCACGCATTAAGTTTTCTATTGTTACCATTGGTTACCATTGGCATTGTATTGCAATCAACATTTTTGGAATATCCCTTTGCCCTTGTTGATGATACTTCTTTAAAGCTTTTTTTCCCATTTTTTAAAAATTTAAAAATCGCTTTTTCACTTACTTTTTGTTGGGGCAGCTGTCCTTTCGATCAAATTTTTTAGGGTTTAAGGGAATTTCTGCAGCCCTTTTTGTTTCTTTAGCTTAAAAAACGCCAATAAATTTAGAATGATGAGCTGTTTGCATTTTAAAGTATTGTTAAGCATTTTTTTACACTTTTTTATAAATAAATCAGATTTTATATTGTTAAAAAAAACTGTTATATGGAAAATAAGGGGCCCTTTCAGTTTATAAAAATCCAAATTATAAAGAAATATATTGTTAAAAAAATATAAATAAAACATTTATAAAAGCATTTGTCAGATCCATCTCCAACGGGTTCGGAGCGAAAAGTTCTTACGGTGTGAACAAATGCGCAAATTGAATATACAAATCGAACACACCTTTGGTATGTTAATTGTTAACAGCTAAGAAATACGTTTTTTTTTTGGGCTTTTTGACATAACTGCATATCCGAAAAAATTCTAGTATACTACGACAAACGTCATTTTATAGTGTTTTGCTACATACTAAAACACATTAACAATAAGATTACAATTTTTGACGCTCTCTCCAGATAGCAGCTAACAAAGTGATCTACTACTGTCTTTTAGAGGCAAAAAAGACCCTGCCAAAAACATGTATTTACTGTTTGTCTATCAGCCAGTTGCAGAAAAGCCGGTTAAATATTTAACGGTGTGTTAAACTCTTAATTCTCCGTTAAATATAAAAATTTTGTTTTTTTAACGGTCCATTAGCTAATCATCTGTTAAATTGACAAATGCCTGATTAAATCACAAAATGGGTTGCACAAAAGCAAAATTTGTATTTAATTCTATGTTAAAAGTATTGGAGTGTTAACCTAATTGGTGGAATTTCTTCGAAAAGTGACAGCCTCAAACCAAAAATTTA
>JAHBCN010002248.1:0-20000 GCA_019359885.1 Listronotus oregonensis
TGTTGGGGGAAAAAAATTCCAAATGCTGTTCGGGTTGGAGATTATATAAATGATTTGTTTGTCCACATGTCTTTGGATGAATTTTTCCCCTATTTCGAACTTCTGCGCAAGCAAACCCTTATTTTGCTTTATTGTGCAATATTCTACCCTTTCCCATGACTGGAAAATAATATAAAAAAAACCGCCATATAATTTTGCTTCAACGGTATCTAAAATGACTTTTTGGAGGGACACACTGTATGTATAAATGAGTTACTGTAAAGTTCAAAAATTCCTATAGGTTATAATTATAACTGCATAATATATTATATTAAGGCCTTCTGGACTGTATATTTTTGGTTCATTAATAAATCGGGCACCCTGTAGGACATGACAGAAAAAAACCCTGTCCCGAAAAAAAAAAGTATCTTGTATGGAATATATATTTTTTTTATATAAAAAAAATCCCTTTATTTCATCAGTCTAGGGTGACGTATTTTTAATAAATAAAATAAATTTTTTTAAAAATTTTTTTGGCTTTATTTTATGGTATCACCCTGTATAGCTACAAGGTTGACCTGAAATAAAATTTATTTAGACTTCCATAATAAAATACTAAAATTTCAAAAAAATCTGTCGGTGACTCATATCTGTAAGAAGTGTGCCATGTCCTTTATTAATTTTTTTTTAAATCAATTTTTTTTTTAAGTTAAACAGTTTTAATTTTTTTTAAGTTTACAAAATTTGAAATTTGAAAGCAAATTTTATTTTTCGTTTTAAATATCTTAATGAGCTAGCAGGCTAAGGTCTGTAGAATACTATAATATTTTTTTTTTTTTAATATATTTATGTTTCTAGTTGTCGATGTATATTCAGAGTGGTGCGGGCCATGTTTAGGAATGCAAGCTAACTTAAAGAAAATTAAGTTGGAGTTTGGAGGTGATTTGTTACAACTGGCTATTGTAAGTAAATAAATAACAAATATGTTTTATGTAGAGCTTATAATACCAATTTGTAAAATAACCGGATTATTATTTGCTACTTAAAAGTACTTAACAAATTTGGTAATTGTCTCGAAATTGCGGCAACGCCATTTTGTATACGTGGATTTTTTGGGGCGTTGATCACGAATTTTAAGTCGGAAACGATTTTTGACATATCCATCATCAAACTTGAAAATCAATCAGCCTCATTTTCACTATTCCTCCTTCTTTTTGCACACCATTCTTAATTTTTACAATAAATTGGCACACAATATTTTATAAACATCTTTTAAAAACTTGTTTTGATATTTATTTTACACCTTTTTTCCATTTATTAGCAAAGCTTCATTTTCAAACTCCGCAACTATGTATATACTAGGGATTTTTTTGCAAACATGGCCGCGGCTTTTGATAGTGCAACTTTGCAATTTTATGGAAAAAAGGTGTAAAATAAATATAATAGCAAGTTCTTAAAAGGTGATTATAAAATATTTTATAAAAATTTGGTATTAAAATCAATAATTGTGACTCACACCCAAAATGATGCAGTTGCATTTAAAGTAATTTAAGTGTCAATTGGAACCCTAAAAATAATTTTTAATAAACCAAATTAAGTAAAAATGAATAATTACATGTTAGTTAAAAACAGATTTCATTATTTTGACCATAAATTATTAAACAAGAAAATTACGATACTTTAATATTTGGTCAGCATTATTTGATCTCACAGCCAAAATAATGCACGATTAAATAATACGATTAAATATGAACAAAATGGCCACTTATTGTTAGTGACATCTAAACAACTTTTCTTACTTTGTTGGCCCTCCTTCATTATCAATAACCGCTTGAAGACGTTTTGGCATTGATTCCACCAATTTACTTGTGTATTCTTGGGATATCATATTTCATTCTTCCTTTATTTTTATTTGTAAATTGTGTATACTTGAATCATTTCGGATATGCAATTATGTCAAAAAGCCCAAAAAAACGTATTTCTTAGCTGTTAACAATTGACATATCAAAGGTGCGTTCACGACGTAAGAACTTTTCGCTCAGAACCCGTTGGAGATGGATCTGACAAATGCTTTTATAAATGTTCCATTTATATTTTTTTACAAATATATTTCTTTATAATTTGGATTAGAAACTGTAAAGGCTCTATTTTCCATACTTTTAAGAAAAACTAAAAGTGTTTTTAACAATATAAAATCTGATTTATTTATAAAAAAGTGTACAAAAAATGCTTTCTTTACAATACTTTAAAATGCAAACAGCTCATCATTCTAAATTTATTGGCGTTTTTTGAGTTAGAGAAACAACAAGAAGGTGCAGGAATTGCCTTGAACCTTCAAAATTTGGTAGAAAGGACAGCTGCCCCGACGAAAGTAAGTGAAGGAGCGATATTTAATTTAAAAAAAAATGGACTAAAGTGGGACATAAGCTTTAAAGAAGTATCATCAACAAGGGCAAAAGGATATCCCAAAAGATGTTGATTGCAATACAATGCAATATAAACCAATGGTAACATTAGGAAACTTAATGTGTGGCAAAGTAATAAAACAAAATTTTAAAATAAATAAATAAAAATTTTTAAATAAAAATTACATGATATAAATCAAAGATCGTCAAGGTCAGATAACAGATCGTCGCTCTCATCTTCGTCATCCGAATCAGTCACTATGGCGGGGTTTATCTGAAGCATCGCATATTCTGATTACTTCCCAAGCTTCTAGGATCTCTTTCTGGGCGTGCCGAATGTAGTTCTGCCAATGTTCAGCGGTTTCTTTTAAGGCAGAAATATATTGGTCAAAATTTCTTTTGCACTCTGAACAAACCATTTCGATTGGATTATATTGACAATGGTACGGTGGGAGGCGAAGAACTTTATGCCCAAAAAGGTTTCACATATTCGTCAAGGAAATATTTCTTTTCTAAACTTCAGTTTTTTTCTACCAAATCCCAGAGTTGGTCTTTTAAAGCTGTCTCAGGAAAGGCAATATTTTCTTTTCTTTGAAAAGCCACGGAATTAATCTTTTTTTGGTCCAAGATTTGCGGGATATGTCTTCTACCAGCCCGGAGTGGTGGCTAGCGTTATCCATGATAATTAATGATTTGAGCGGCAAATTTGGAACAAGTTCATATTTAAACCATTTTTCGAAATTTTGACGGTTCATGCTATCATAGTAGTCGCCACTCTTGTACCACTTTTAAAGACTAAACTAGCTCCCTTGATAAATTCGTTTTCATTGCCGGCGTTAACGACGATATATCTATAACCTAAAAAAATTAACGGTTTTAACCTCGGCACAAAAGGAAAAAAATGTTTTTATAGTATTAATTTAAATGTCTAGTATAATTAGAAACATATATTCACTTCATCCACCCGAACCCAAATCCCAAGGCAATTCTCAAATCCAATCCTAGCACATTAATCAAAAGGGAAAAAAATGTTAGGGCCAATTAAAAGGGTTTTGGGTAATTGATTCCCTCCCAATGGTTTTTTTTTGAATAAAAGCAACTTTTACTTACCTTCACTGCTTTTTGAAGAGCTTGTGGCTTTGGTATCATCATGCCAGGTATTTCTAAAAGATCCTTTACTGAATATCCATGTTTCATCAAGAAATACTGGAGTAAGACCGTTTTGAAGTAGACTCATATTTTTTGTGTGTTCTCTTAAAAATTTAATTATTTTATTAAAACATCTAGTAAACCCATGAAATACTTTCGGTTGTTACTTTTCTTCCACTAAAAGCCAATTTCTCTTACCCATTTTCGCAAAAAACTAATGGAGAAGTTAAAATGATTGTTCCTTTCATTATTTAATTTATGGAGAAGTTAAAATGATTGTTCATTTCATTATTTAATTTTTGATGGAGGGATTTTATGGTAATATGCTCTTTAAGTGCATACATGCGTACATGCGATAAATGGTATCCCTGATCTTGTTTTTTAAGTAGTCAGTAATTTTAATATGCTCTTTATTTCTTGTTGATCATACTTCTTTAAAACCTTTGTCCGATTTTAGTCCATATTTTTTTAAATTAAATATTGCTCTTGCACTCACTTTCGTTGCGGCAGCTTTTCTTTTCACCACATTTTGAAAGTTGAAGGAAATTCCTGCAGCTTCTTTTTGTTTTTTAAAAACAAAAAAGAATAAAATTTTAAAATTTGAGTGGGTTTTCTTTTTAAGTCCTTATTTCCTATTTTTTTGGCATTTTACTTTTGACGCACGCAGAATTTTTTTGCAATGCGAAATTTTAAACTTGGGAATTTGTCGTTAATGTGACAAATAACAGTTGAAATAAAAAAAACATGACTTTTTTTTGGGAAAAATTTTTTGGTTCTCTCTGCAAAAGTGTATCAGTAAAGGATGCAAAAAAATGTCGGAACCATATCCGAAAAAATTCAACTATACTCTGTTCTTCAAATTTGTCCAAAGATTTTCGATGGCATTCAAATCAGGCGATTGGGGAGGTGTTTTGATGACCTGTGGGCAATTATAAAGTAACCATTTACGAACTAAGTAAGAGGTGTGTTTGGGATCATTGTTGTGGTAAAAGCGAAAGGTTTTATTAATGCCAAAGTTGTCTGCACTAGTCCTAAGATGCTGCCTTAAAATATTTAAATACATATACCGGTTTATGTCACCCTAAACAAATAAGTTTTCAAGAAAAACTTGATACCATGAGAGTTTAAAATAACCCAAAAAATAAAGTGATCTATTTAGAAAATGTTTATTTTGGATTGTTTTTCTTTTATTTTAATTTAATTTGATTGTGTTGAAGTATTCTTTTAGCTTCTACGAAAATAAAATACAAGACTGATATTTTACATTTTTTTCTTTTAGTACGAGGGGAGCCACAAATTTGAATAACCCTGTATATTTTGACTTGTTTTAGGCGAAATCAGATGGAATTACAGCCTTAGAAAGATTTAGAAATAAAAGTGAACCGACGTGGATGTTTATTTCTGTAAGTATTATTAACGATTTTTTGTTGTAAATCGTTATTTACCAAACTCCTAACTTTATATTTGATCATGAATATACACGTATTGATTAAATATTATAAAACGGCTTTTCATGCAACTTACCCTTTTTAAAATAGCAGAGAAAATTATATGAGCATTTATTAATAGGGTTTCTAAAGACTTGAATTTTTAATTATATTTTCTAAAAATTATTTTTATTTGGAAAATATTATTCATGTATCACTGTATAGGGTGTCCCAAATTCGACATCAATTTAATGCTGATCAAAATGCCACTTTAAAAATTAATAAATTTTAAATACTTCCGAAGATTTTTGGAAAAAACCGAATATTCGCGGTTTCATTTTTCATTACTACTTTCTCTGTTCTACAAGACAGTGTTATTAGATTTATACACCGACGTTTTGTCTTCGAGCTGCCATCATCAACTTTGTTTTTTTTTAAATACGACCCTGGATGTTTTATTACGTATTTTAAGAGCATCTAAGGTCCCAAAAAATGATGTATCGCACTTATTCGAAAAATTCATATTTGGCAATTTCCATAAGAAACCATGTGTTAGAGGTAGACAGAAAAGATATTTTTGGTAGGAAAACATTAAAATGATTTTTCTGAATAAGTGTGTTAGATCATTGGTTTTGGAATCCTAAAACCCCCTTAAATACGTAGTAAAAAATCCAGGGTCGTATTTTTTAAAAAAAAAAATTTGATGGGCCAAACAGAACTCGGGGTAAATTTAAAAAAACTTTTGGAACAGAAAAAGTAGCAATGAAAATGTAAAATTTATTTAGGTAGAGTCATTAAAAAATAAAAATAAAATCGCAAATATTTGCTTTTTCCAACAATCTTCGAAAGTATTGTTACAGACTTTAAAAATATCTGTTTGGTTAATAGAATTGTAAAAGGTTAGAATTATTTTATTTAGGTTAATAATTTATTAAAAATAGGTTACCTTAGTTTTTCCCCTTTTTTGACGGTCACTGCGGATTACCCAAGAGGGCGCTGGAGACATATATTTAACAATTTTTTTTCCTCCTGTAGTAAAAAAAATTTTTTCCAGCTAATTCTAGACTTTTCCAGACTTTTCCATTTTTTTTCCACATTACTATAAAAGCGCAAAGGGGAAATCCCCCGGGTCAGTTTAGTTTTGTCTTCCGACAAAGAAAGAAGTTGACAGACAGTTAAAAGGTTAAAACAGTTGTCATTATTACGATACGTTGAAGTGTTACCATAGTAACGTTTGTAAACCTGATATCTAATAAAAAGGTGTAAAACCAGGATCCGTGTTTTTATACAGGGTGTCACGGAACAGTATTTAAACTTTTTAAACTTTTAAACAAATTGCGCAACTTTGCCTTCATTTAATCAACCTCGTATATATTCAAGTTTTCGAGATCCCAATGATGGTAATTGAATTTGGGACTCCATGTACAGGGTACAGGGCTAAACCAAAAATAAAATATGTTTAAAAAATAGAGAGTTTAATAACATAATTTTTAATTAGTATTTCTGTTCTGTAGAAAGGCAAAATGGTAGGACTAATGTTTGGTGCAGATGCCCCAAACTAACAAGATTAATTTTGGACGAACTTAAAAAAGAACAGGCGCAGCAGGAAGGACAACCAACTGACAGGACACCACTTGAAATTACAGAGCTCGCTGCAGAAGAAAGAGTTCGATTTGATGCTGCTGAAGCTATACAGTCTCAAATCAGGTCAGAAATAAATCAACATATTTTGGGGCGGTATTAAACTCGCCTGATACAATATTTTTATTACACTTACCTGAAAATACTACATTTTTAACTGTGTATAAAATACAGTAAATATGACATTTTCAGAACAGCGCACGGATTTTTTTCCCGTTCCCTCTCTCCGTGCGCTTATACAAAAATCCATCCATGGAAACTGTTCATAACAACGATTTATTTATTAAAATAATTTATTTATTTTCTGTCAGTGAAATTTATGCCATTTTCAAAAAATGAATTCAGATTTGAAAGAAAATCCGGATATTATATTACAACAAGCGGCAGAAGTGAGTGCAGATTTATTACCAGTGAAATCCAGGTTGAGATATGAACATGAATATCACATTTTTACCGAATGGCGGACTCAGAAAAAATCAAAATTGTGAGTGACGATATTCTCTTAGTTTATTTTTCTAAAAAAGCCAAATCTATGAAGTCATCCACCTTATGGAGTCGATTCTCCATGTTAAAGAGTTGTTTGGCAATAAAAGAAAATACTCACAACCAATATCCAAAAACTATCGCTTTTTGAAACGACAAGCTGTAGGATATGTACCAAAGAAACCCAAAGTTCTTACATCAGAAAAGTAACAAATTTTATGTAAGCTTCAGATGGACAATATCTCTAGCAAAAGTAATTTTAGTGTTTGGCATCTTCGGCCATGCTGCAGAGATGATTTAATACGTTTAGTTTAGAAAATGTGGAAGATAATGGGTTTCCTTGTCGTGTTCTTACGAGATGGAAAAACTCACAGGTCAAGAAGTTTTACCATTACCAATGAAAATTGCAAATTCAATCCCTGTACACTTTACCGTAAATACGCAGATCTCCGCCCTAAAAATAGGGAGGTAGAAGATTATTTGTTGCAAACCAAAGATGTTACGCTCAACATGTTGGGTGCCATACTATAGTGGTATTCCAAAACTTGTTGCAAAATACTAAAACTAAAAATCACGAAGAATATACGGACATGGCTAAGGCGTTTTCGGCTACCATGTTGGTAGAAAGCGGCGGTGATTTGCTCACTTTGAAAAGACACGGAGGATGGCTTTTTCCAATGTAGCAGAAGGATATATAGAGGAGTTCATACAAAGAAAAATTGAAGTATCCCAAAAGTTGTTTAGGCCTTGTAACTTGGAAACTACAAAATCTGTAACAGTCAATCAAGAGAACCAAAACATACACGAACACTCCCCTTCAACATCTTTAGTTCAACAAAAAGAAATACAAAAGGGATTAAGCTTCAACAATAATACAAATTGTACAATAAATATAACCATTAATCATAACGGTTCCGTCCAAAATTAATTTTCTTAGATTTAATTAGCTTGTAATTTTTTTTGTTAATTTGTTTTACTGTTTTTAAAATAAAAATAAATAATCGCAATTTTCTTAAATCATTTTTTGCGATGTTTTTGTTTATGTTGTTTTCAGGTACCTAAGTATAATAAAATATCGTTCATTACACGTCCAGAAATAGATTTTTCCGTTCTTGCATGACTTCCCGTGTTCGGCTGCGCCTCACATGAGAATTTGTGACGCGCGCACGGAAAAATCGTCATTTCCGTATTGGTAATGAAATATATTATTTATTTATTTTATTCTACTTTTTAATTACTTTACATTTTTAAACTATTCATTTTTTCGTTAGAGAAAAAGAAGAAATGAAAAAAGCCAAGGAACTATTGGAAAGAAGAACGAAAGAATGTCAAAATATTATTACCAATCTTCCGAACTATGGTACCGCAATCATCTTTCCATCGGCCAAGGATATATATAAAACAGTGCTGCATGAGATTCTTGATGAGGCTGGTTTAATGATTCAACAAACGGAAAAGGTAACTAACAGTAGAATATTAATTCTAAAACCGATTCTACACTTGAGCAAACATGGGCAGAGCACGTACGAATGCTCAATCAACCAGTCAAGTGGTACGACTTATTTGTGTTTTTGTAAAAGAATTGTAAACCCAGCGTACAAATTTTACGTATATTTATGTATAAATTAAAGGCAAATATGTAATAATAATTTGTTTTATAGATAATATCCCACATAAATTGTTCATGTTATTGTTTTTTTTATCTGCTTTATTAAAATCAATAATCCTAATATTAAGGTGTTTCCTTCCACGCGACCGCCGCATGCGGCTAACGCACTACGTTAGTCGCAAAGCACTCCTACTCATGTTTTTAAATGTGCCTGGTTTGTTCCGAGCGGCCGTCGTATGCGTCCGCTGTCAACGACTGCGATTGATGCGACTGGACTGCTGAAGAAGCAGTGTAGTCGCAGTCGTGTCTGCGTTTGATATTTTGTTTGTGTTGTTTTGTGTGGAATGTCCGGTGTTTTTTTTAATTTTTAAAAATTTAAACTTTATTTTTTAAATGAGGTCCTGGATTTTTTATTACGTATTTTAAGAGCTCTTAAGATCCCAAATCCAATGATGTTTCGCACTTATTCAAAAAAATCAGTTTAATGTTTTCCCAAGATCCTGCCAAAAATATATTGTCTGACTCTCTCTAACATATGGTTTTTTATAAAAATTGCCATTAATATAAATTTTTTGAATAAGTGCAATACATTATTGGTTTTGGGAACTTAATAGCTCCTAAAATACATAATAAAAAAATCCAGGGCCGTATTTAAAAACAGTTGATGATGGCAGCTCAAAGACGAAACGTCGGTGTATAAATCTAATAACACTATCTTGTAGAACAGAAAAAGTAGCAATGGAAATGTAAAAGTTATTTTGTTACATCTATTCAAATAAAGTCATAAAAAAATAAAAACGAAATCGCGAATAATCGTTTTTTTCCAAAAGTAAGTATTCAAAAATTTTAAAGTTCTAAGGTGGCATTTTGATTAGCATCATATTGCGCAACTTTGCTTTCATTTAACCGACCCCGTATCTCCTCAAGTTTTCGAGATCCTAATGATAAGACTCGAATTTGGTACACCCTGTACAGATTTACCCTAATACAATGGCTAATTTTTCCTCTGGGGTTATTGGATATTCAACTCTGTTGTATGGCTCGGACTTTATATCGTCTTAGTCAAGAATAAAACTAAACTGTGCTTTATTCAGTCTAAAATATTTTCTAAATTTTACTTCATCCTGTTGCAGATGTCAGTTTATTAATGTAGTATAACAACCCTCATCGCGTCTTTGCTGAAATATTGGATTTATAGTGGCATTGCTGTTTCAGGTTGGCTAAATGTAATAGTATTTCGTCATCCTCTTTTTCTTCTAATAATAAATATATTGCTAGATCATCCATCACGATTCTTACCAAAGATTATTCCCTTTACACTAATAATTTTGCTATCGCGAGTTTGAGCCGCGGTCCTAAGAAACCACCTGATTAAACGGCGGCCGTATGCGTTAGTCGCATGCGACGGCCGCGTGGAAGGAACCACACCTTTAGACTACAAATTATTTTAGTCAGAAATTGATCCAAAACTAAAAGACTAAGCTTTATCTGCTTCCGGTTTCATGAACGGGTTGGCAAGCATTATTTTTTTAGACACCGTCTAAAAAATAAAAAAAATATAAACAGTGGAATAAATTCTATATTACTAAATTGTCTGGCTTCTTGGAGAATCCTTCAAATACGTCAATTAGTGTTTTTCCTCGCGCATTTTTTAAGATAGAGTGTAAATGTGAGTATAAAGGGTTAGTCAAAAAGTAGTTCTGGTGGTCAACTTTACAACCTTACTTTTCATTTCATTTTCCTAAAGTTCACCTGAAAATACATATTAATGCCAAGTTTCACATTTTCAGTTCAAACAATTTTTACATGAGAAAAATTAAAATTTCATTAAAAATGAAAAATGCCCTTATAAAAATTCATTACACTTATTTTAAAAGGTGTTGAAAATGTTGTCCATTGACTTGTTGGCAGCAACCTAACCGTAATAAAACGCTTCAATATTTTTGGGTTTTGTTTTATAAGCCTTAATTTTAGGGTAAAAAATCTAATAGGGTTAGATCTGGAGACCTTACTGGCCATTCTATTGTTCTTCTTTTAGATCCATCTGTTGGAAAATATTTGGTTAAGGTAATGTTTAACAGGCCGCGCATAATGAGGAGGCACATACGAATTTAAAGCATTTGTAAACTGAAATTGGGAAAAAGTTTTTCTTGTAGAAATTGTAAAGATTTCTCCCCAGTAAGGTTATCTTCAAAAAATATTGGCTCGATAACCGGATTCCTAATAATACCAGCATACACATTAATCTTTCAAGGCTATTGGGTATGTACAGTAAGGGCCATTAAATATTGGGCAATTCTTTTTCCCTTTCGTAAAATGGGCTGATGCCACCTTCTACTGAATATAAATACCTGTTGAAAAACCTAATAAAGAAAGAGGTGTCCCATAGATAAAGGATTACTATTATGGGAATAGATAGGAAACTTTTAACCTTATATTTGATCATTGCGGCCAACGCCACCTGACGGGTTTAGGAAATAAAACCGACTAAAAATGTGGGGTTCTAAAATTTTCGTTAATTTTGTTTTAATTGAAATAAAAACAAAAGAAACAATTTTATTTTTTTAAATAATAATGATTATTATGATTTATTCTTTAATAATATTATGCAAACATCAAAGGTAGATTACAATGAGGTAATAATTTAATTAATTACCCACCTAAGAAGTCTTAAGAAAAAGACGGAATTGATTCTGATTTAATAATATTTCTGGTTCCCAACATACGAGCTTCTGGACTAAATGAATAGTACCAATAGGTATGACTTTCGTACTTTTTATAGGTTCACCTTAAGTTTCTCACTAATTGCATTAATTCAATTATATAAGCTAAACAAATTTACTTTTGAGTTTTCTATACAACCTCATCAAAAGAAAATTTGTAGAGAGCGAAAATAAGTTTGGATAAAACTGTTTGGCCAATTATTTTACCAAAAATTAAATATTTATTAGCACAGGCATGAATGCTACAATATTTATTTACTTACCCCTTGATCTTTTGAAAAAATATGCATTTGAGCATCCTTATTATAACTGTTACAGCCATTAACACAGCAGTTAAAAACCATGGCGAAAAAATTTACAATTAATAAAAAGGTACAAAAAAAACGCTGAAATTCAAATAAAAAACGAACACTAAACCCAATACAAATCCACAATTCTGAAAATTCAAAATCAAAAATGTCATCGAGTGGCGCAACAGGTATTTGCGATAATTTGCGAAGCTTTGTTGAGCCCTCTGGTGAGTTTAGGAAAAAATAATATTTACTATTTTTAGTAAACTGTTTCGGTAATTAAAATTGCCACGGCATGATGTGTCCGTTGTCAGAAAATGCCAAACTTAACTTTGGATCAAAAAGTGGTAATTATTCATTATATGACGGAAGAGCTTAACATTCAAAAGAGTACTATTCATTTTGTTAAAAAAAAATGGCAGGAAACACACTCCTTTGATAAAAGAGCTGGAAGTGGTCGCCCCAAACTATCGAATCAAGAACAAGACAATAATATTTTAGTTAATGTTTTGAGAAACCAACCATTTAAATCTGTAGTTACAGCAAAAATGGAAAGCAATTTCCCAGTATCCGTTAGAACGGCACAGCGAAGAATAAGGCAAATATCCGAATTGCGCTGCCACCCGGCAGCCTTAAAACCGTTTTTAACAAATGCAAATAACGAACAACGCATTGGATTTGCTCTACAATTTTACTTGGAACCTGCGATTTTTTGGGAAAATATAACATTCACCGATGAAAAAGTGTTTTAGTCGTGCTACAATGGGATACTTGAGGTATAGAGGCCTTAAGGTACACGATTTGATGAAAAATATACCCAAAAGGACAGTAGTTGGCGATTTTCGGTAAATGAATGGGGGTGGCTGAGTGCACAAGGACTTGGTGTATGTTATTTTATCGAAGGAAGGTTTAATGCGAAGGTATATATAGATCTACTGCAGAATATCATTCTTCCTTCTGTACTGGATCGATTTCTGGGCAGAAATTTTATCTTTTAGTAAGATAAGTGTCCCGTTCATACGGCTCGGCAAGTCTATGAATGGATGGAAGAGCAGCGTATCAGGGTTTTACCGTGGCCCGCATGTAGTCCGGATTTAAATGTCATGAAAAATGTTTGGGGCTTATTGTTAAAAGAATAAATAGGGAAAATGAGTTAAGGTTTAAAATGTAAACGAAAATAAAATTTTAGAAGCGTGGAATAAGTTACGAGGAAATCGGACTACGCCCGAGCTTTGGTCCATCCCATGCCTGGAAGGCTAAACCTCTTTGAAAAAAGGGCCGCAATAAAATATCAAATTTTTTGAAAGGATATTTAAGTTTGTTTTAAATTGTTAATTAATTAATTAATTTGTTAATTTTTATAAAATATAAATATTTTCTTTTACCTTTTGCTTTATTTGTAGTAATTAAAAGTTAAACAAGGTAAAAAAGAGGGATTTACAAAAATTGGCGGAAATTGCCCAAGATTTAATGGCCGTCACTGTACTTCCCTTATCCATTGGGGATTATTATCAACCCAATAACAACCGTTTTTAACTAAAAGTTTAACTTTTTTAATAAAACTATCATGTTTGTGTTGTGTTGCTGGTGGCAGGAGAAATTTTTTCTTTTTTATATTTAACCCAACAAAACTAACAGTGTAAATAAAGTGACGTTTTTTCGAAAATGGTTAGAATTAGCGACATGAATAAAAAATACTTAATTTTTAGTCAACAGTTTAAGGTTTGTAAAAAAAAACGTTGTCCAAAGTTTGGCGTAAAAAAGGAGGGCGTGAGTGTCACAGCTAGTCTAGAAATATACCTACTCGTTCAATAATTATCTCTTAAAAACTTGATTCTATTGGAGCTCTTTGGGAGCCAATATTTTCGAAGGGAAGACCTATACGAAAAAAGTGTATATATGTATATATGAACTTGTATTCTTTTTACGTATTTCGTATATATCCGGGAAATTTCCCATATTTTTCGAACACGCTGTACATATTTTTGAAGGGTCTTCAGCAGAAACATTTCTACCACCTCGTACATCAAACACTTTTTTTCCGTCAGATAAGGCTTGGTCTACAAGAAGATAAATATGAAAGCGTTCTCTATAACTCAGCTTACCCTCATTTATTTATTACCTCTCTATTATTATGCCCAGTTTAGAAAATAACCTAAAAATTAAAAGAAAAACACAACTTATAAACAATGGTAGAATATTAACTAATCTACAAACTCCTAAAGAAACTCTAATCTTAGATTCATTTGGACGAAGACGCAATTAATGATCTTTGTTTTTTCACTGATGTATCACATGAATTTCCTGAAGAAGAACTAGAAGAACTGCTTAATGATGAATGTCTAGTAATATTGTTTAAAGTAGCGTCGCGAGCTGAAATAGAAGATATCGATGACGCTCTTTTAACGTTATTCTATGGGCATCCAAAACATCCACCAGGAGAACCTGATTGTGTTGCTAAAAAGTTAGTTGTTGAGGTTGAAGAGACTGAAGGTCAAGGTATACGATTTAAGTTAAAGTTAGACATTTACCGACATTATTAGTCCGATGTTTAGAGCAGCTCCTAAGTTTTTGATCAATATATTTAATTTATCT
Organism: Listronotus oregonensis; assembly: GCA_019359885.1. Lineage (NCBI taxonomy): Eukaryota > Metazoa > Arthropoda > Insecta > Coleoptera > Curculionidae > Listronotus > Listronotus oregonensis. The sequence goes on from JAHBCN010002248.1 coordinate 14,302, forward strand.
TTAAAGCATTTTCTGTTGGCAAAACTAAATTGCAACTTAAAAAACCAATAATATCTTCAGCATCAGTGCCATGGCGTTTATCTAGTACTGGATTGGTTAAATTATTTATTTTTCAAAAACATAAATTTTTGTAAAGTCAGCTCTTTTATTGATATAAAAAAATTAATTGAGCTTTCTACTTTAGACATAAAGTCTTAAACTAATTGTAAATAAAGCATTATCAGTAAAAAAAAATATTACGTCACATAGAGTATATTTAATTTTACTCAATATTTTAGCAAAAAAAGAACTGGTTGGCGTATGGGTCCCTCCTACAGCACAAGTACGAGCGACCAGCTTGCGAATGTTTTTCCCTAAATTATCCTCAGAATTTACAATTCCTGAACCTCCTCCCGAACCACCACATGTTGCAATTATTTTTCCTCTTGAGAAGAAAGAAGAGGTAAATTAAATAAAATTAAATATTATCTTAGCTCTTATGTTGCTACTCACATTGAATAATTAAGTGTGCAGTATTATCAACTAAATATTAAAATATAAAGAAAACCTGAAAAATGTACATTTTAGTTAGGCTGGGCCTATATTCAAAAATTTGATTGTCCAGCAACATTAATTATTATTACGAAAAGGGTTCAGCTATAACTTTTCGTTTAACTGCAATAGGCATATTTCTCCACCTGTTCACCTTCTAAATCTACCCACTTTTGTGACTGTTCTAGCAGCCACTCGTATAGAAACTCGGCAACATCATTATCGTTTTGTAATTTTGAGCTGGTCTAGAAAGATACAAATCACATTGTAAATACTCAGACTTTAGAGTGGATGTTTTAGAGCCTTCTTTTTTTGAAAATTATTGAAGTCAATTGCAGAATATAAGGTCGAGCTATATCTTGCAGTTTTAATAGCACTTAAATCATGGAATTCTATTGTCTTTATTTGTTAATTGATACACAACGCTTCGGTTAGTGATGTATGTTCAACCGCTTTCAAGTGATAACTAAAAATATATCCTTAAAAGCTACGACTTATATACTATCCGTTGTTCCCGAAGGTTGACCGATTTTTCACCATTTAGCAACGGCTGCCAGATATTCGGAATGTCGATACTAGGCTTGCTAAATACATTTTTATTGCTTACAGTTATTAAAGCTTTTTAAATTTTCTTTTCTACCAGTGGGTTTCTTTGTATAAAATTTTTGCTTCTGACCATTGTATAGTATGCGGTGTTGTTTTGTCCATGCGTGTTCGGCAACCCCTGACTTTGATGTTTTATCTTCTTTCGTATATTTGTTGTGTTCTTTAACCTTAATTTCAAGTGGTCTTTTTATTTCCCCGATGTATAATTTACCAAATTTACATGATACATACAGTCATTATTTGAGACATCATTGTCCGGTCTCGTCTTAGTAAGAATACTTCTTAGAGTGGTTTGGGATTTAAATGCCGTTTTAATATTATGCTTATTTGCGATTCTGTGGATCTTTTCTGAAGTGTTTTTTATTTTATTTTTATATTTGTCCATTGTTTCCTTAACCGTTCTCTCACTGTAGCCGTTCTCCTTATGATCCCTAGTTATATTACTTTTTTCATCCTGCAAGGATTCCTTACTGTTACATAAGGTCACTGCGGGGTTACATAGGGTACGTGTGATCCCTTGTTTCATTCCGTTAGAGTTATTAGAATTCGGGTGTAAAATAGTGGGGGTAAGTTTTCAATATACCGAGGTTTGTATATGTCCATTATTTCGTTTGACTAAAACGTCAAGAAAGAGACCGAATTTGCTCTTCTTCATTCGAACAGGGTAGGCATGGGAAACTGTTTTCATAGTATAAAATATAAATGAATAAAACTGGTGGTACATTTCATAAATTTACTAAGAGAAATGAACTTTAGTCATCATTTAAACTATCTTTCACTTGGGGACACGGACACAGTCACCTATTTGATACAAGGTCGAAGGCAATTTAGATGTCTTAAGAAACCTTCAAGTTATTTGTCATTACCTGTCTATACAATAAAAGTATCGTCAACATAACTTATCCAAACTTTTAGTTGGCGTGTCTCTTAAACCATTTCATATAAATATTTGCTACCACCGGAGAGAAGGATGAACACATGGGAAGTCCATCATCCTGCGCGTAGAACTCATCTTTTACTTGAAAGTAAGAACTACGGAGGCACAGCTCCAACAACTCCATCACTTATCCAACAGCAGGGTGGTGCGTTCTACTAATGTGTCATCTTCGTTAAGCTTGGCTTGAGTAATGTTTAACAATATTCTTCTACTGGCACATTTATATACAAACTTTCTACATTAAAACTTACAAAAGTGTCATCTGGTCCTATTTCTACATTTTTTAGTATTATAATACTTCTTGAAAGCTTTTTCCTTTTTGAGAAAAAGCATGTTTAACTTTTCAAGTAAGCAAATAAAAATAATGGTGCTTTAATGCCTCTTATTATTCTAGTCTGGAAAACACCTTTGCTGTCCCAAGAGACGGTAGCCACTACTTTACTAGTTAAAGGTACAACCTTTAGCTTAATCGATTTTGGAGAGATTTAGTGACACCACCATAGACTTGATCTTTACTTTTGATTCTAACGTAAAATGGAGTACCCCGGTTTCGTCGTAGGTTGATAAGAATTTTCAAAATGTATAATCATCTTGGTATCGGCTAAGAAGTCAAAGATACACTTTATGAAGTCTATGTTTAAATTTAAAAAAAAAAAACAACACTTATACCAATGTTTAGGCTTATTCATACATTATAGGTTTTACAAATAATGGAACAATTTCCAACTGAAATCATGAGACACGGCATCTTCACAAGCGAAGATCCTGATGATACAAGATTAGTATCCAAAACGTTAAGAAAGTTAGAAAAAGTGGAGGCCAGTCAAAGAACTCAGTAAGTTATTGGAGAGTTGAAATTTTATTTTTCTATTTCCATTGACAACAAGTTTTTTTAACGGTTTATTATTGCACAAAGCATCATTTATTATACCTATAATAAAGGTTGATTTTTGAATCTAGCACTGAAAAACTTGTTCTTCAAGTATCAAAAAAGAAAAGTGAATGTATCCTACTTTTTGCCCAATTAGAACCAATTTATATGTCACCAAACCCTAAAGAGGGTAAGATCGAGTGTGACAAATTCTTCCCTGAAGAATACGAACCAGAAGCAGAAGATGCCGAGGAAGAATTAGAGGGAGAAATGCAGGGACAAACTGAAGGTAACAAGCAAATGAACCTAGAACAAAGCTTTAGTTAAATGTGATCAGCTAAAAAAATTATAATCTTCGGGTTTTTTCTGTGTAAAGAAGATAAAAACTTGCTTTTCGACGTTTTAACGTTAAAATTTAGCATTTTTAAGATTTTTTTTTTATAAAATAATAAAACCGACTGTAGCTTTAGGAATTTTATTTCTCATATGTTAATTACTGCATACCGTACAGGATGGAGCCTTTTTAATTTCCACAGTTTTAAGAAACCTACAGAAGATAAAGCAAGTCTGACATTTTTCGAGTTTAATTTCTTTATTTTTTGATCATTTAACATTTCAACTTGTATGTGAAAAAATAAAGATGTAAAAAGCGTTGATTTTCTAGAGTACAGGCGTGTTTTTTATAATTAAGTTAGACTAACGATTTTTAATGCACACTACTTGTATTCTAGATTGTTATAAAAATAGAAATAAAAAAGACTGTTTTGTAAAAATAAACGAAATTTATGAAAAAAAATCAAGAACCTGAACATAGTATTTAAATATTGCACTCCCTGTATAAAACTGTATTTTTTTAATAACTGTTTATAATTTATCATTAATTTATTTTTATTTTTTTAACAATCCAAAGGCAACTAGGTTTACATTTAGTCTTTTACAAGTATTAATGTTTGGTTGCCTTCTTTCTGGATATCTAGCGAAATACACCTGTAAAGGATTTGCACTTTTTTTCACTCTTAATATAACATACAAAACTATTACAATATTTCAATCAAAATTTAGGAATACGAAAACCTGAGTATGTAATTCTATTTCTATGCTTAATATTATACACAATACTGCAGCGATCATTTGTTTCAATCCAACTTGCATTTCTAAAAAAATACAAAGTCAACTGATTAAAATAAAAAAGGGAATAGCCTATTATTAAAATAATAATTATTTTAAAGAAAACAACTTTATATTCATAAGTCTATTGCTATGTAAATACTTTATTTTATACATGCTTCGTAAACAGATTTATCTGATTGAAAAGTCTACCCTTACTGTAGGTGCACATTTTTTGGGCACCAATTTAACAGAAAAATTCCAGCTCATCTTAACTTAAAACATCTTTTAAAATAGGAGAAATATCTGAAAGTCAGGATGGTGAGATGATATCTGCAAAAGAAGTCCTTGTAGAAGGTGAAACAGAAGAAGGTAAAGGTGAGGTAGCTCCTGAAGGCGAAGGAAGGTGAAGAAGTGAAGTGACTTAATGAGAGCGAAGTTGCAAAACCACATGAGAATAACCAAGTGAAGAAGTAGAGGTAATACGTAGTTGAGACATTTCAAAGTACTACGCATTTTGCTCAGAAACTCCAATGAAGATCCAGTGGTGGAAGGATAAATATCGTATTAAGTTGTTCGTTTTAGTGAACCAATAAATTCATTGAATTCTAGTAAAATTTCTAAAATGTTTTTTTTTTTGTTCGCAATAGTTTCTGTAAAAAAAATCTTCTAATTTAATTAGATTATATAGATAAAGAGGTTTCTTGCTGTTTGCGTTCTTTAAAAAAGTAAAACTAAATCAGCGCTAAAAAACCTATAACACGCAAATTAGATGGTCGGCGCAGATTGGAATTTTTAAGAATCACGTTTTTTTTAATTTTATTTTTGGTAGATGGGGTTTTATTTTCTAAATTACATTTTTTTGTAAAAGTCCCTACATAATATTTGCAGGTAGATAATAATAACCAATATCACAGGCGTATGGCGTATAAAGGGACTGAATTCCATTTCGCGCAAGTAGCTCCCAAAGAGAGAGACAGAACACGTGGTTCAGTGGATAAAGCTAACCATCAACAACTTACCAAGGATCAGTTATAGATGGCGGTGGGAAGAGCATGCGCTCTCTTAAGGGCGTCTATCTATCTCTCTCTCTCCTCTCTCTCTCTCTCTTTTCTCCCTCTCTCTCTGGCGATGCAAACTCACTCGTATGCTAGAGTAAAGATCAATAAATCATCAGTAATAAGTAATTTTCAGCTAATTTTAATATAAAAGTATGTATTTTTTACAGGTAAAAATAACTGATGTTATGGTTGAAGAACTTCTATTCTTTACTGACTTCGAATTTCCAAAAAAACTCTTGAGGATTTCCCGGGAAATAATAAAATATCGTTAGCCCTTCTTTTAAAAGAACTAACGAAAATTTAACCGGGAAAAATAGACGATGTGCTTCTTCAGATGGTTTATGGAAACTCGAGGAAACCACTTGGTGATGAAAAGTCACCTGCCCAGAAGTTATTAAGAGTTTGGCAGGAAGGTGGAAAACTTAAGACTTGGGAAGAATATAAGGAAAATGAGCCCGACGAGGAAGATATTGATAATTTTCTCCTGGGTAAGAAAACTAAGAATTATAATTTTTATAAAATATTTGTAATGATTTTAAATTAGCTATAGCAAAGACAATAATAGTAAAACTATAATTTTCTTGGG